>BJBW01003823.1:47681-81956 GCA_004320125.1 Scolopax mira
CAAATTCTGTTACATACCTGTAGGATTAAATCACAGTTACTCAGAATTGAGGCAGATTTTATCCTATTTACTTGGGTCTTTGATCAAGACCTCTTCACCGTTCACTGTATTTTGCCTGTGTTATAAATATGCTTCTGACCATAAAATTAAATTAAGTTTTAACAAAATAAGCCACATTGACTTGATGCTTGAAACCTAGTTTGGTCAGCTTATAGGAGGAAGTCAAAAGGATTCCTTTAATTCTGGTATGCAGAAAGGAGACAGGATATGAACAGTTCAGGCTGGTGGCATTCATAGTCTGGCACACAATGCTGGCCTCTGCAGCACATGCTTAGTTAGAAATACTAAAATGTGTAAAAGAAGTAGAAGAAACATATTGAAACCACAGGAAGTCCAGGCTCCAAATGTTCTGGCTGACAAAATATGAGGCAATTTTTAGTCACTAATTTCATGCTATCAGAAAGATTTTCTTATTTAAAAAAAAAAAAAAAGCAGAAGACTTACGCAAATGTAATGACAGTGAAATCTAGCCAATTCCATGGGTCTCGAAGAAATGTAAAATCTTCTAAACAGAAGCCCCTTGCAAGAATTTTAATAAGTGATTCAAAGGTATAAATTCCAGTGAATGTGTATCTGAGGAAAATATGCAAGACAGAGTTTATAGAAACACATACGTATTATCTTTACACATTATGCTCTTTAGTTGCTTAATTCTCATTTTCTTCTCTGTAAGTGGCAAAAGTATTTAATGGAAGTTATAATCAACTTTAAACGTCTGCAGAATTTATACCATAAGGAAGGGGGAATAAAACCATGATTAAAAGACTAAGTGCCAACCTATAACTTTAAGTTCGAATTCTATAATCTACAGCACCGAGACAGTTGCAAAATTCCTGGTTGCTTCATTGGTGCAAGTTTATATCCAATCTGAATCCATGTTATAACAAAACACAAAGATGGATTAAGTTAGGATTTCAGAAGTTATTCCAGACTAAAAATTTCTTTCTTCAATGTTATCATTATGCTGAAATATACCATGTGCTGGCAATGTGTCAACCCTCATCAGTCCTCATTCACTTTGTTATAGAGTAGGTGTATCCAGTAATTCACCTTCACTTCAGGCATAGCACTGGAGTGACACAAGAGTTTTCAGATGCAAAGTCCTGTGCAAGAACAACCAAAAAATATTGACAAATGCCAATAAAATCCAGCTACTCATTTTGGCTAAAAAATGTGGTTGAAATGTAAAAAGTAAAAATATTTAATTCTGACAATCTTAGTAATTTCAATGTTCTATCTCCAATTGATGTAATCTTGAAATTTTTTGTTTCATTTATATCTTAACAGAAAATAATTCAAATTAAACTGCTTAAAAGGCTTGAACTGGTTTTCATACTTGAGCCACCCTAAAACCAATTTTGCAATGTACATTTTTTCAGTTCAATTACTAAACCAAAAATTTCTTTCCTGCACAACTCAACAGATGAGGAGGACTTCTGTGGTATATCTAGATGGCATGATATAATGACATGTAGAAATATTTAAGCTAGCTATCTTTATTAATAAATATTTACTCTATGGTGGACATCCTGAATACATATATGTTTCACAATGAACTTAAAATGAGAACGTCTCTTACTGACTTCAATAGCCCTATGATTTAACTCTTGGTTACTGAAGATTAAACAGGTAGGTATGATCCAAAGCAATTAGGAATCAAAAAGAAGCAGAAGCCTAAAATGGCATTGGAAAAAGGGAGCACCATAAAGAGCAGTGTTTCACACTGTGGCCTACAGTCTCGGAACTATCATAAAATGTGCACCAATTGTATATCAGCACCAAGCAACTGACATCATATTGGTCCTTTTATCTTCCTACGGGAAGAATAGCCAACCACTTAAACACTTTTTTAATAGTTTATTTTTCATACAAACTTTCCACTCTTAGATTGTCTTTAGTAAAGGAAAGATGCACTGTGGTGAACATATCCATCCATCAGATGATCCCTTATCTGTTCTGGTCATTGCAATAGATGGAAGTGTGTATTTGCATACTTGCACAGACATAACACAAAATGCAGTGGAAAAATATTAATAATCTGCTTTTTTGCATGGTCATAAAACGAGCTTCTCTTCTTACGTTCCCCATTTAGTACTGGAAACAGAGGGCAGATACTGAACAACTTGTAATGAGGCAAGTGTTGTAAAATATATGCATTTAATATTACATAGAAGAAATTAGCATCAGAATAGCTGTTGAAAGGATATGCCAACAAAGTAGCTGCTGCCAGCAGATACCATACAAATATAAAATCATTTACAGCACTTTATTTCAGATTACTGAATATCATTCAAAGAAAATACATTTAACTTACTCTACATTCTTTGTCCAGTCTGGAGGGTTACTCATGGTCATAAATACACAGTTGGTCAAAATAGTGCACATGATAAGCATGCTGAATAATGTAGGTTAAGAGTTAAGGAATGTAAGCCAGAAAAGCTTATGAAAAGAGTATCAAATAACATGCCATTTTGGCAGATTTTCACTATCAGGAGCTATTTTATGCCTCCACTGCTCTGTTAACACTCAGGGAAAAGCCCTGAATATGTTAAAGCTTCCATAGTCACTGCTTTATAGCTATAAGAGAACAATCACACATGAAAAGCTAAAAAATCTGAAAGATATAAAAAATCCCACCCAATTCTTAAAATTAAGAAAACCTTAGATAATTTATTTTGAATAAAAATATGAAAGTTTGAAGTAGTAGCTTCAAATTTAGTGGGGTATCACAGAAAAAACCACATTTTTTTTGGATAATCTAGACAAACCTGATCTACTTAATGCATACAAAACAGTGAAAAATACATTTTCTTCACTGTTCTTTTATGTTTCACCATAAAATTTGACATGTATAACAATTTTGCTCATCGCTATATACATATATTGAAAGATATTGAAAACTAGTTATCACATAGTAGGAGAGAGCTAAGAACATTTTAGGGAGAGAATTGTTCCAGAACAAGCCCAAGTCATAAATAACTTCATTGATTTTAACAGAACTGCTCTGGATCTACAACCTTTCAGGACTGATGACATTCCACTTAGAAATGAAAACACCAAAAAGAAAATCACACAGATGAAGTACAAAATGCCCACATGATGGCACCACCAACTAAAACTAGAAAAAGGACAAAGCTCAGTTTTGAGAAGAGCTTTAGCTCTTGTAACAAAAATGCAGGTTCTCACGGTGCCCCTAAATAGAAATCCTAGTATAATGGAGTGAGAAATACTGTGAGGTTCCCCTCATGAAGTTTTCTTTGTGTATCAGTATTAATGAAAACACCTTCAAGTGAGACTAAATACCTCTGTCTGGCATTACACTCAACAATTCTTTGAGTTTTCTGATCAGTAAATATATTTCCAATCCATTACTGAGAATCTAGCTTCTCACTATACAATTCATATATGAACAGAGCAGAAAAGGAAAGGTATTTTAAAAACCATTAAAAATAACATGTTTTAATAAGTATTTCACAAGCCTGTTATTTTACATAGGCTTTCACAATCCTTTTTTGATGAAACATCCTCTCAGAGTTGCAAATCTTAACTATTCTTTCATCGGTGGAGAAATAATTAGAATATAACCTCCCATGATATTAAACAACATTTTTTAACATTCTAACTTCGGTGACCAGCTTTTCATTACTGTCTCAGTCCCATGATCTTCCATTATTCCACATAACTGAATAATGCTCTGTAACATGCTAAGGACTGTCAGATAACTGACAAATAATTATTTGTAGTGACACTTGTAGCAAGCAAATACAAAACAGGGTATGCAGTATCATGATTAATTCTGCAGTCATTTGTAGGCTAGCCATTGGTAACAACATCCAACACATAAAAACCATTATAATTATCAGACTGCCACTATACCAAGATTGGAATAACATCCTTTCAAGATTTATTCTATATGCTCTTATGATCACTGTACATAACGCTACACCAAACTGCTTTCAGTGTGCTTACTTTAGACTCCTGTAAAATGTAACCCTGCAAACATTTGTACTGGTTCCTTAAGCAGAGCTGCTGAAGTAAGCGCCCTCATTGCTCGTATCAGCATTTGAGGTCAGTGGGATGACTACTATTGTTAATTAAATGAAAACCACAAAATAATAGATAGTCTTTTGATAATTTAGCTTTGTAAATCACTATCTGCAACGTTGAAATCTCATGACCCACTTGAAGATTGAAATTGAAACATCTACAGGATTATGAGTGCATAATGCAATGATCAAGCAATAAAATAGCCAGGCAAGATACATATAAGATCGTAAATGTATAATAAGAAACCTGAACTGTTTTATCAACCTATCCTTCTGCAATTGTGATCTGAATCAGAAAATCAAAAGGAATAAGGAAACCACATTTTCACTAAATATTCATGGAAGCACAAACCTGGGATCAAAGATTTGATTTTTAACACAGTGTCAGAGAAGAACTGAAAGTATTTTGAGCAATATATCTGCACTTTATGAAAAATGTGGAGGAGGGGAAAAGATGAAAAAAGACATGATGATTATAGGAAAAATAAGGGGGAAGGGTAAAATAGGTGGGGGAAGTTAAAAAAGACACAAGAAGAAACTGTAAAGTAGGATGACTGGTTGTCTGGCTTCTGATATTACTATATTAAGATCCAGCAATGAACACAAATGTAAAAAGGGAATAAGAAAAAGAACAGAAGACAGAAATAGTAGAGAGAAGAGGGACAAAGCACTATAGATCATACTGATCCTGGGACATGTGCCAGAGAATTATTTAAATACTAAGTAACATCTCACTATAGTTTTAGACTAACCACTTGAAAAGGATATGAATGTACCAAAATCTTAATAGCTATTTTTCTAAGAGGGTTGAAAGGAGTTAACATGTACAGGGCAGAGGTGGCACTGAATCGGAATATTGCCTTCCCTTTATTCAATACTATAAAGGTCTGGAAAAAGAAACACAAAATGAAAAACAACATTTAAAAGATAGCATGTTACAAACAAGTTACAAGTTCAAACCCAGAATGATTTTCAATTCACCATTAATCAAATTTGATCAAACTCTTCTTTCTCCCCCAGAATCACAATCCCCTTGCCCAGCTCACACAAATTACTATAAATACAATTTCTCAATAAATTCATTAAAATGTTTTCATGCAATCATAAGTAATCCTGACATTGCTAGCTAAAATACTAAGATGGGTATATAAGGTACAAATGTGAATGATACTTGAAGAATTAGTATACTTTTTGTACCTTATAATATATACACTCACCTTTAAAAAAAAATGAGAGCCATTGAAACTTCAACATTCCCTGAGTCAAATAACCAGCATTAATTATCACATCAAAGTACTAAGACAACAGTATTAGTAAGTGATCCAAATTTCAAGTGTTTTTCAACTTAACACTAATGTACTGGATAGATTTTGCTGTACTCTAAGAAAAGAACAACATGTTGCCTCTCTTTTCAACTATTTCTTGTGAGTTTCATACCTGCAATTCTGTCTGTTTTTCTTATGTCATGCTTTACTTTTACCTAATACAGAATAACCCATGTATTTTCACTGTCTCTCCACAGTTTCTGCAATAAGTCATGCATGTTGCCAACATTTAAAAAAGCATTTATAAATGTAAGTTTTCTTAAAAGCTGGGAAACAAAGAAGAATAAAGCCTTTATTTAACATACAGTAAGTTTTACAATTATTTAGATTACCATACATTTGGGGAAATTCCTATGTATTTCTATCATCTCTTCTTTCTACGCTTGGGTGAAAGTTCATGCTCGTTGAAGGTAAGTGGATCTAGCTAGCATTGTGGCAGCCCTAAAAAGCCCAAAGGGAACATAAGCCACGCAAACTTGGAGCAATGCCAGTAGCCATGATCTGCATCAGCTGGAACCACAGGGAAGCAATTATAAATTCTGAGCAGGTGAGCCAAATACAGCAGCTGAAATCATAATGCCTCCCTCTGCCTGAAATCATAAATTTCAGCTCTTCCAAATGGAACTATTTATGTTCCCAGATACCCTTTGATTCTCAAGCTGTACTTTGGTCCATTGTTGTAGAGGACAAAGGACTGGTCTGTAATAGTATCTTTGCTACCATCTTTGCTACCATTGCTTTTCAAATCTATTACTATTCTTCATGGAGTTCAAGAAAATCTGCCTTCAAATCAGACTTTTCACGTGTTGTGTTCCCTTTACTCTGATAAAACCTTGATGAAGTATCACTTGTGTGATGCTGACCCATCACGACATAATAAAAAAATTAAATGGAATCTGACCTAAACAAGGATGTTCAACGATATCGAAAGAACCCAGAGAAAAATAATTGGAGAAATTTTAAGTGCAATCCATATATAGTTTGAAGTCTTACATCTCCCAATAGAAACCACTATGCTTTTGGAACAGATCAGGACATCAACATAGTTGATCAAAAGGACATCAACATAGTTGATCAAAAGATCATTTCTAAATCAGGAACAAGCAATTCAGAAGTATTTTGCTTCACATCCACAGTTAATTGGAGAATTACTTTCCTAGTTTCCCAAGCATGATAATACATGTGCTAGCTTTAGGATTTTTACTACTGCTACTGGGAAAGAAGGAAGGAAAGGGATCATCCCTTTGATCCAAATTCAATTTGCCTTACTTCCAGACTTCAACAGGGTAAAACACTTGAGTAAAGGAAACAGAATGTGATATTTAATTGAACAACTTGTTTTCAAATTTAATTCAAGACTACCCATAGCATAGACTTTTAGACATACTGCAATGAACATGTAACGTACAGTTGATTTTTGAAAGCTGTTCCCTGTCTATATTGTTATTGTTTCAACAGATTAGTGATAAGGCATACTGCTAATTCCTACAGGAAATATCTTAATTTGTATTTTTTTACCTAGATCAAGTCTGACTCCTAACAATTCTTGGGGATTTTCTTCATTTTTCTTTAAAGTACTTTTTTTTGCTTTCATGGTTTTTTAATATGCATTTGTTTTTATTCACTAGCTTATTTCCAAAGGAAAGAAAAGAAAGAACACAAAAAAATTATGAAGACAGAAAACTTTAAAAAAAAATAATCAGTAATTCCTTTGTTACTGGTAGAATAATGATGGTGCAATACATATGATGCCAAAATCTGAGGGACCGAAATTCTGGAGGAAACCCAAGGCCAGCTGATCAAAAGTCTAAAGTTCAGCACTATTGTGCTTGGTCACAACAGTTGATGTTACTTTAAGCAAAAAGAAAATGTGCAGTTTTATTTTCTAAAAAATTAACATCTCTATAAAATATTTTTTAAATTCTGTAACATTCTGTTGACACTCCAAGAGGAATTCCTACCCCCTCTTTACTTATTACTCTTTTTTAAACACCTTTGGATATGAAAATATGATATATGATTCCTCTACAGAGAAAAAATGGAAGAGGATCTTCAGCATATCCTGAGAAATTACCTTTACATAGTTCCCTATCTTTCCCAGCAACAAGAGAATATAACCTATGCTTTCCATGTGACAGTGAAAAAAGCTAGTGAGAAGATACCTAGCTACCTCTGAGATGGGTTTCATAGTGAAAATCTGCTCCTTTCACATCTACAATACAGCAATTAATAAAATTAATTCTGAAGGCAAACCCTGTGCTACTTCTTCAATTTTCATTTGTAAAACACTGAGAGTTACAAATTTTAGTAAAATGCCAGGTATATTAAAATAAACCTGAATGCATCTCTACCTTCAGACCAGGTCCCTCTAACTTTCACTACTAGCTTTTGTTTTTACAAGTGAGATTTCTGCCAATGAAATCAGCTGCTGCAGGAATGTATTATACACAAGGACTGTCAAAAATACTGGTAATACTATGCTTTTGAGAGAGTTTGCTGTGCTCTAATCTTCTGAAAGTCTGATAGAAATATACAACACACTCACTTTTTTATTGATATAATATGGGTCCAGGTCTTCCAAGGGCTCGGACACCATTCCTGGAGGTATGTCGCCATAAATAAATGGCAGTGTCTTTCCTGCCTCCAAATCACTATTTGGCTTTGGGCCATCTTCATCATCATCATCTTTGCGTTCTTGCTTGGACTTTTTAGCTTTTTCTTCATTGACACGCTGTTCAATAGCTGCAAGTGATTCTCTTGTGAAATAGCGGAAGCTGTCAGGTCCTGGTGGTACCAGTACTGATTGTGCCATCTTTTCATCCTGCACCTCTTAATTACTGTTTAGCCTCTCTCATAAAAAAGTGCTAAAAATACAAAAGACACAGGAAAAAATTTAGAACAACCCAAATAGATACAAACAATGTAAAGGAATATACCTTCATAGAATTTTCTGTGGAACATCTTGTTAAATTCAGTAATTATCATTGATTAGAAGGCTGCTGCAAAACAGATTTTTTCATTTGTTTTTATTTCAAGACAAACAATTTTCCTTGCAACTGGCCTTTTAGAGTTGTCTTAAAGGTATAATTTCTTAAAACATTTAGTTTAAAATTCACTAGAGTTCTACAGACCATATAAAGAATGTCACATTCAATATAATAACATCTTGCCTTTGTCTATGAATAGAACAGGAGATATTTTCCACCACATTTAGTGTGAGGAATCAACAATTCTGAAGGTTTTTAGTTTGGTGTTGAGGAGTGAGACTCCACACAATTCACCTCTTTACTATCCTGAAAACTGCACCTTGGACCAACGCTCCCTCAAGATAGAAGGGCCAGAAATGACTCCTTGAATTCACTAAGGCCAGAAGCATCAGCTGAAAGCAATGTGAGATGCTCCTTCTCTTAGGTACAAATATGCTGCCTTTGCAGAGCTGCCAGCTCAGGAAACAAGATTCAGGCATAAGCACCTGTATTCAGATCCCCTGCATGGCAACACACTGTGCACTGGAAAAATTGCTGAATTAAACAAAAATGATCTTTAATCATTACAGACTGCACTTAGATCTTTTATGTCTGATTCTGTATCAATTGTATATGTTTTTCACAATTTTCACTAACAAGAGCAGAACCATCTCTTCTTAATGTCTCCAGACAGTTCAGTTAAAAAGAACAAGTGGAAAATATTCCCAATGCAAATACTTTGATCTGAAATCATAAACAGGAACTCTGCTGTAGCCTTCAAGAATTTTTCTCAAGAGTCCTTCTCCTGAGTAAGCGCATTAAAAATCTAGCAAATGCAATAAAAAGTAACAACTTTTGAGTAAGACAATATACCCAAGAAACAGCTATCAAATTAAAATGATACAATAGTTAGAATACAATCAGCATGATCCTATTTTACGGTCTCGCTAAATACACATCCTTCAGCACAGCTGCAGCAAACTCATCTTTTTGAAGCCTGCTAAATAAACTGCGGCACGATGCTTTCTCCCCCTTTTCAACCGTATGCACAAAGCAATTTACACCCACACAGACGTCCACACACATCCCAACTCCTGCAGGTCTCCCTGGGAGCACCCTTTCCCACTGCAGGCAAATGCACCTGGTGCATTCTGTTGTGGATAGTCTGTAGCAGGTCGCTGCTGGAAGCTGCATCAACCAGTAGCAGCAGAAGGGTTAAACAGGAAAATGAAAGTGGTCCTGCAGCAGAATCCCCTTAGATTTTATTGTTAATTGCAGGAGGAAAAGAAAAGGGGGGGGGAAGCAGCAAAGAAGAACAATCCTATTTTAATACTGCAGGGAAGAATTAAAAATTCATTACCAGTGAAGAATCTTGCGTTTTCGTGAGCTTGGAACGGCACCAAGGAAGACTGCAGCTAAAATTCCATCATGTCTTTTCTTTTTTTTTTTTTTTCCCCTCTCTCTTTTTTTTTTTTTTTTTTAAATGCTCCTTCTACAGACCACACCTAACTTCCTGCTGAAGGATCCTGGTTATTGAAGTCAAATCTGGGATTTCCTGTGCGGGGCTTCTAAGTGCTATAACTCTTGTTGCCACTAGATGGTACTGATATACATCCATAAATTCTTGTCAGAAATGGCAAAGAATTTTTGCATGCTCGAACACTTGCTTAAACTGAGACTCTGGGACTAAAATACACGATTTTATATAACCATTCAGGTCTCAGGATGCTCAAAAATTCTTTTTAATGTATAGCAGCTACTGATGATGAGACCGTAGCTGTTAAAACTGTGAAGGGGATACAGAAAGAAAGTAGGAGGGATAGCAAAGTAAGAGAAATAGAAAAATGGAGGTTGCACAGCCAGTGTACAACTAAAGCAATTGCTGAGACTGGATTATTGTCAGTCTGGATTATTTTAAACTATAGCTTGTATCAGTTTTCTAAAATAAGTTTATACAATATATTTGATGTGCATTCTTTCTAAATCCAGGAAAGGCTGCAATGAGAGGGAAAATGGCAGTTCTGAGTATTCACTGCAGCGATGAATCCCTGTAGAGAAACCACCCACTGTGTCAGGGAGCGAGACTGGATGACAAGGAGCACAGCAAGCTCCTCCCATATGGCAAATCAGTAAGACATCACCTTTGGGCACTCCACCGAAATGCCATCCTACCACTTCTCACTCTCCTGCTTCCTCTGTATTTTCTTCTGTTTACTGAGCCTCCTACTTTTTTCCTGGTGCACTAATAAAACTTTTTTAACATCTCTTTCCCCACCATCGTCCTCCCCTTCTCTCCTTCTCTCCCACATACCCAAATCTCTTTCAAACTTTTCAGGCAACACATTCTTGTATCTATAGATTCAGACCTTTGGGCAGTCATTTACTCCTGTCCCTCTGCTATCTTGTTTCCTTCAGCTGTGAAGAGGACTAAAGAAGCTGTGGAAAGTAATAAAGAGCAAACTCATTCTAAAGTGACAAAGGCTGGAGAACGAAAGAATACAGTAGCTGAAGAAACACCACTGTGGGACAAATCTTGATAATTTGGCTCTTTGGCGATTGTGGTGAGAGAATGAACAGCTCGAGTGGATCAAAATAGTGGTTTTAAAATTTTCAGCAACTAAGAACAAATATGACGAAAGAGAAATGTAATTTAACCACATTGGAAGTATTGATTTGGTTGTGAATCATTTAAACATTACACAATATTTTAAAATAATGTTAAAAGCCTTTTTGGAAAAGTCTTTTGTCTTTGATATGGTTTTCTCACTTCACAAATTATTCAATGAAATCAACAGAAATTTTGCAAACAAATCCGTGTAAATGATTTTTTTGTTGTTAAAAAGATTTGGATGAAACCTTCTGGCTGGCTCTAATTAGGGCTACGGTTTAGGTGGAGCTGCTCTGCAGTCTGAAAACAAGAGGATTATGAGACAGCACAGATTCACAGCAGGGGTATAGGAACTTCTAACTACAGAAGTATTTTGATTATTTATATTTGTGGATATGTACATGTGTTTATGAAGCTGCATATGAAAGTTACAATAAACTAAGGACTGGGCTAAGTCACACCATATGGAAAATGAGCTTCATTCTGCCATTAATGGTGTAAGTTAAACTGTCTGATTATTTGTTTCTTAACATATGGATCTGCAACTACCTAACATGTCAATTTGATTTCCACCAGTGCTATGCAATCAACATGCACAGTGTTAGGAAGGACAGTGAACAGTGAAGATAAAAAGCAAATAGCCAGTGAGATATTGTGTCTCATTGCCTGAGACACTTGGGTCTCTACAGTCTTACCAGGCTGCAAGGTGAAATGAACAAGTATTTTAGAAAGGCAGAATAGGCAGGAAACGCAGCATGATCTTTGCAGTCTAAAAGAGAAATATATATACTTCTAATAAAGAGATCACAGTAGTACAGCCAGAGAAGCTAGTACCAATCTTTAAAATATATTAAAATATTTAAATACTATATATCTATAGTAAATATAATAGATAAAATTAGTAGAGATAGGAAGGGAAAATGATCAAATCAAATAGTAAATATCAACCAAAAACCAATCCAACACAACCTTCATTTAAAAACTATTGTTCAAATGTGGTCAAAATTTACCTAAAATATAAGGACAGAATAAGAATTCTGGTAACAGGTGATTTCCAACTGCTGTCTAGTTTCCTACCTACAGCCATGGGTATATTTTATGACTAATTTTATCACCAGTGGCATTCACCTTCCCACTACTATGGCACATCTGAAAGCTTGAACTGGATTTTGTCTTTTAATCCAGTTTTGTCAATGAGCTGGCAAAACACTCATGGCCTATATAAAGGGTAGAGATGAGGAAGTGTTGAGTGTCCCATGTAAGGAAAATCTATATAGTGGTGAGTGATTTTTGACAGGACAGAGCTGACAAAAACTTCTGAGCCCTTTCCTGACTCTCTAGGAGCTCTTCATCTACAGACAATCGTAATTAATAAAATCAGAAGAAAAACAGATTACCAGCTTCTACTCAGAAATCTGTAAAAATTAGCTGTCTTTGTTCAATGTTAAAGTCGAGCATTAAAATGCACAAGTGGCAACTTGTTATCATTCTGTCGTTCTGTGATCCTTTTATTCTCCAGCTGTGTGTCCCTGTACTATATTAGAATTGTCCCTAAGTACATGACTTTTCATTTATAGTTCTGAATTCCATCTCATTCCAGTAACACCAGTCATCAAACTCATGTAGTCCTTTCTGTATAATAGCTTTCTCCTTCTTTGACAATGCCACCCAACTTTGTGATAGAAGCAAATTACATTGGCATATTTCCACTTTCTTTGCTGAAACAACTAATTAAATTTTAAACAAAATCTGTCTCAAAATTATAATGGTGACAAGCAACTTTGACTAAAGTGTAGGTTACTCTGGTATTTGCTGTAGTTTGCAAAATACGTTAATACCACTCTATGAACTTTAATCTTAAAAATTAATCTGAAGGTTATGGTCTAAAATGAAATAGTATTTTTTGCATTTAAAGAGCAAAGGAGGGAAAGAGAACTTTTTCTTTTTGTAAATAGGATATGTTTAATTTTGTAAAGAGCATACATTTCATCAAAAACACCGAATCTAAAGACACTCCTGACACCTCTTCCCTCAATGCTACTTAAACCACTTAGTATACTACTAAATTATTCATGGTAGTCTAGATGAGGGAAAAACATGTTTGCTAGCTTTGCAGATGACATGAAACTGGAAGGGCTATATGGAAACAGGAGGACAGTATTAGAATTTAAAATGTCCTGAAAAAAACCAAAATGGTCTCAAAAATAACGATGCAATTCAAGAGATACAAGTCCTGAGTTTTATATCTAGGCAAGAAAAAATAACTGAAAAATTAGGTGAGGGTAAGGAACAAAACCGCATCAGTAGCGCTGCAGGAAAAGATCTGGAGTGATACTTACTGCATCACAAACCAAGCATAAGTGCATAAGTGAAAACTGTTAGTCTTGAAAAAAAAGGGCAACAAAAAAAAAAAAAACCCCAAACACTTAGGATTTATAAACTCGTGAAATGATCTCCTACTCTTCTAGTTGGAGCAGTATGTCCAACACAGGTACCATGTTTTAAAAAATTTTGGGGCCACCCAAAAAGAATTCAGACCAGAGCAATAAAAACATAACTTAGCAGAAAACATCCAAGGCATTGTGGGATATGACTTCTTTCTGTCTCAATTTTACAATGAAAAGATTGATAGAAGACACAACATTTTTTATGTGTCTAGAAAGTAGAAAGCTCCTCCAAGGAAGAGGAGGAATTTTTTTTTTCTATCTGCCATATAGGGAATGAGACTGTGGGGTTAAACTGCAGCAAGAGGGATTTGTTAGGAAAACTTTTTAACAGTGAAAATAGAGAATGAACACGGTAGATGCATCACAATCATTCAAAGACTTTAAGAAAGATCAGGCCTTGCCAAAAGAAAGATTGGTGATGAGTGTAAGATTTGTGGCGAAGCTGCTCAGGATGAGAATCAAGAAACTTGTAACAGGCTCTCACTGTTATAGGGTCTTAATAAGTGTAGGCTTCTCATTGTTTTGTGCTGCTTCATCCATTGTGTTTCTCCCCAGGCCTCAAGGGAGCAAAAGCTTATTGTTTACATATACAGAAGCAGAAAAGAAAGCGGGTTTGATTTCAGTCACTGCTCGGAAATTTCTTAAAGAGTCAGTGGGGTGCAGGATTGAAAAAAGTGACATCACACGCAGGAAAGTCCCAAGGATTTCTTTACAGAGAAAGAGACCAGAGAGCCTAAAGAAGCATCGGTGTGGAGCAGGAGAGATCAGCCCTCAGTTTCTATTTTCTCACTTCTCTCTCATTCCAGTATTTTCCTTTCCCCCGATCTGACAAAAAAAAAGAAATTAAAATAATCAAGTTTAAAAGAACCATTCCAGAGGCCATTCACTTACTTGCACCTTGCATCACTGCTATTCCTGAACATGGGTAAAATTAATGCTGGACAACAAACCCTATTCTGTCTCAAAGGTCTACAGGCGTTCTCGATGTGTCAGCACACCATAGCACTGCATGAAAGATTGTATGTCAAGTCCTCACCCTGTCTGAAGGTGGAAGGTTTACAGCTGGTGTAATATCTCTGCTAAGATTTACAGTCTCACTACTCCAGCGCTGAGATTAGTAGAGAGCAAATAAAATCAATTTTTCTTTGCTCGAGGTTTGTGTGTACTGAACATACACTGCATTGTATGTTCAGTAGTCAGAGCTCTGGCAGAGATCTCTTCATACGGTATCTATGTGCTGGACTATGTGTGAGATTTGAACAGTAGGTGTTTCTACACAGCAATTTTTCCAAACAGCTCTTTGAAGAGCTAAATAAAAATACAGCTTCCTACACATTGTCCAACATTTTAAACAGGTATATAACTAGCAAATCACCTTTGAAAATGCAGTTTCTGAAAATCTTAAGCCAGTATGAGAAGATCGTGCTGACAGAAGGGACAGCCCCATTCTCCATCCACGCTTACCCTGGTCATTTGCTGCTCTGATGGCTTGAGCACTTCTACACCTCAGCCAGATCAACTCACCGGTCTTCCTGAAAACTCTAAGAGGCTGGATTTCAGCCTGGTCAAAGACCTGATCCATCACACTACAGAAAAGAAGTTAAGAGGCCTAACGTGTCCCCTCACTTTTAGAGTGCAAAGGACGCGCTGACTATTTACAACGTCTTCCAAATTTTAGGGCTTGTCCTAACTGCAAAGCTCAATAGAGTTTAAGGCACTACAGTATGAATAAATGGATCTTCAATGCTTGAATGCTGAAGATGAACAGAGTTCTAACAATTGTACAGTCCACAAATATTAGCACTGATCCTGTAATGTGTGTAGAACCAGTTTGATAAAAAAGCAGAAAGGTTTATTAAAATGCCCAAACACTAGCAAATGTAATGATATAATAGGGTTAGCAATCTGTCACAGCAGCCTCAGGGTTGCTCTCCCAAGATCAGGAGGTGACCAGGATCACCCTTGCCTTTCAACACAGACATCATGACAGCATTTTATCCAAAATGTGCAGCAAGGATCATCTGATATGACGATAGGTATACAAAGACCTCTACTGGGAAAGTTTGGGTGTTCCTTCAAATCAATTTTTTCACCCTCTTTAAAAACTTATTTCAGGGTAATGTCCATAGGGCTATGGCAAGATGTACTCCAAGAAGTATGAAAAATATATTGGTAAAAATCAGCTGATCATTATCTTTACTTACTGTTGGCCAATAACTGCCAATGACTTGCATTTGATTATAGTTACATACTCCATTTTCCTCTTTCATCAGAAATGCTCTCTGAACAATTGTGGATTTTCAATCAAATGTCAGTGAATGAACAAAAAAGCTTTTTGTTTTTCCAGATGAGAAGTCCTTAACTCCTTCTTTCTAGCATTAGGCAGTTTGGTTTTTTCACTTGATGAAAATGACTTTTTTTTTTTTTTTTCATACAGTGAAATAAGCTTTCTGCCAGATTTAAATGAGCTCCATAACCAGAGGAAAAAAACAAGGGTAATTGACACCGGAGAAATATTTAAAACAACAGTTTTCGAGATTCCCTTTACAAAAGAGAAATACACTGATTGCCTCCAAAACAAACAACAACATGCGAGACAAAATAATGCAAGAAGAGTATTCACCAAATCCCCAATGAAGCTGGTTAAATGAAGCTGGTTAAGTGGCCTTTCAGCCATCTAGCTGAGGTGGGCTTCTCATCAAATCAATCTTTTGCCCTGATACCAGTTGTGAGAAATGTATCCCCACAAGTACATTCTTGTTTAAGTGTCAGGCTAGAGATATATCCATTTTTAGTGCGCTTGTGTGGGGAGAGTGACTATACAATTCGAAGATGTAATGATAACAGAAGTGCCATATGTATGGGATGAGCTAGATATTTCCAGATGCCTGAATAGGAGAATGTGCTGACTACTTATGCTGTTAATAAAACATGCTGTGATTTCTTTCCTGACAAACCAGAACCCTGAGTTTAACATTCACAGTATGGAGATTACGTAAAGATGTTTAGAATGAAATTTCCATTAAACTTAACTACAGTATGGCTACAGAAAATGCAATCATCTATAATTCATATTCTTTTGGATAAAGGACACTGGGTAGATGATAGGAGATTTTAATATACCCTAACAACTACCTAGCAATTTTGGATGAACAACACAAATCACAATTCTGAACCTACTCACAAGTGATCGTGGAAAATACTGTACGTTTTCACTTTCACAGCCTCTTACTAGCTTCTATTGCAACCACAACCTATGCACAAAACTGCTTTTTGTTATTTCTTACATAAGCCCAGGTCAGGCTCAGACCGCAAAGCTGGGCTGAAGTCTCCTCAAGTCAAGGACAAAGGGCCAAAGACCCCCACACACCTCAGTAAACTACTGCAACCAGCTTCCACTTCACATCCACCCGCTCCTTTTCACCTGGCAGAGCCAACAAGCAGGTTAACGCGGGCGTTGCGGGGAGACGAGGGGGAAGGCAGGCAGTGCGGAGCGCAGGCCGCAGTGCCCAGCCCTCCCGGGGGCCACCGCCCCAGCCCGCCCCCGCAGCCCGGACGCCATCAGGTGCCCCGTCACCTCCCCTTGCCACACCGGGCTGCAGGAAGGGAAGACGGGCAGCCCGATGTCGCTCAAAACGACAACACCGCGTGAAAAGCCGGCTGGGGAGACGGGCCGGGGAGCTGCAGGGTTGTGAAGGGAGGCGGCACCGCAATGGCGGCGGGGCTCGCCGGCACGGAGCGGCGCCGAGGGGAGCGCGGGAGGGGTTGGGGGGGTGGTTGCTTAGCAACCGGCCCGGCGGCTGCGGCACCCGCGCTGCGGCCTGGCAGACAGCGCAGCGCAGCGCAGGGGGAGCGCCGCCGCCGCCGCCCGCGGTTGCGGAAACTCCGCGTGAAAACCTGCCGCAGGCAGGTTATTTTCTTTCCAGACGGAAAGGTTCCCCTGCCTGGTTAAGCAGGACCTATCAAACGGGAGAAGCAGGAGGGGCGGAAAAGAGCAAGCATTTAGCGTAGGGCAGGGTTGCAGGGAGGCAGGAGCGAAAGGGCGGTTGCTGTGGAGAAGGGGGGGGGGCTCACTCCGAGGAGATGAGGCGAATCCCCCTTTCAGAGTTAACAGGGAGGAACAGCCGAGCCCGGGCAGAGCGAGGTCCCCTCTGTCCCACGGGCTGAGCAAGGGATGGTGGCAAATCCAGGCTTTACCACCAAGGTGGGATAGAAGAGGGGGGGGTCGTCATCCCTCGCCCTGTTAAGTTTGTTTACCGTCTGTATGGGATACAGCTAGTCAGCCATGCTGCTTGCTGTCTGCAGTCAGCCAATTCCCTTTCTTGATGTGGGGGTGTTTGATTTGTGGTTGTGTTGTGGCTTTTTTTTTTTTTTTAAACTAGGAAATGGTGACTGTAAAACCATAGAAACAGACACAGGGAATGGGGTGCTGGGACAGTTTTTACATCATCCCTGTTTCTGAAAGATGTCCTTATTTCAAGCTGTTATGTTTTTCAGAAAAAATAACTTTCACTACCACATGCCACAACCCTGAGTTTAAGTTTGGTATATATGAGAAAGCATCAGGAGGTACATACCTAATTTGTAACTTTCAAAATAAACAAAGAGAATCTGAATCTAACTGGAGTATTCTCTAAATAGGCCTGCAAAGATATTGCAAAGATAGTTTAATAGTAACAAACACAACTGCCTCTTGAGGAACTTATTTTTAAACCCAAAACACAATAGACACAGAAAACGTGAGGACCATTCCACATGAGGGAAGCAAACATCTCCGTGCCTAACATACGAGAATTTTCCCCCGGGAACTGCTCTGCCACCGCCAGGCTCCCAGCAGCTGCACAGCACCAGCTGCCGAGGGGATCCTGCAGGAGTTAATGCAGCTTGAAAGAAGCATTAACTCCCTGGATATCCATCAGCCTCCAAGGGCAGGATGCTACAGGCTGCGTTTCCCCATCAGCATTACTCGTGCCCCTACCTGCATGGATATGTACCAAAGTCTCTGAAACAGACAGAAACAGCAAAAAGCACAACTGAAAACACACATTGTTTCCACCAGATTCCCTTTGCCACTGGAATGGAAGAGCTGGCTTTGTTTCAGGGAAGCGCCACTTCAAATAAGCCAGAAGCCAAGTGATTTCAGTGACTGGAAATAAAGTCATAGGCAAGGCCCATATTTACTTTTAAATATTCTTTTAGTCTTATGAAGGTTTAGAGGTTAGCAGTTTTTACTATATCCTTAGGGATAGAGGGCAGATGGGTCCAAGCCGGCTACTAGTTACCGGTTGTCATATTTCATGATAATTACAGATGGGGCTGGCAGTACTGTTTATTACTGAGATGCCTGACCTGTCCTCTTTCTCTTTTAGGTTTTTTCCCCACTCCTTTCCCTTCCTTGATTATGCCAAACTTCAAGTGCTGGGGTTAAGTTTTCCATTTTTGCCACAGACAGATTTTTAGAGGAAAGCTTCAACTCAAACGATGCAACTATTTGCAAGAAAAAGCTACATATACATACTTCTCATTAAAACTTTGTAGCTTCCAATTTTCAAAGCATGAATATAGTCTTGCAGAACTTTTTGCTGAACAACATTCTGAATTTTGGACTTTTCTGTTGGAGTGATATCTGTAATACCTGCCCAGACTTCAAAAACTAGTTCTCATATATATTTGGGAAAACACCCAAAGGTGTGAATTCCAGAGATGATGCCTTTTCTGTTAATGTTTCAATGTCCAGCTGAGGGAATTTTCCTGCAGCTGAAATCTATGTCTCTGTGGACTGTGCTGACCTAAGAGTGGGGATTCTTATATGTTTGTTATTTAAAAAAATGCAGAAGGAAATACAGAAGGAAAAGGGGGGAGGTAGGAAGAAAGGGGGACATATCTGGGATTGAAGACTGGCAGCAGAAAAATGCTCCAGGGAAATGAGGGCAAGCAGAGAAAAGATAAAGCAAAAATCTTGGCAAGAATGGACAAGATAGAGAATAAAAAGCTGAGGTGACTTGAATTAATTGAAGGAAGGACAATAAGATCCGAAAATGAGCTTACAGAGAACTATAAAGTTGACAAGTTCAGAAGTTCATACTGTGAAGTATGTGTAAACATATATTCAGTAACTCCTAATCATTCATGTGGGAATCAATAGGGTCTCTGTAATACAAATTGTGTACAAACATGCCAATAAAAAACACCCATTACTGTAGGAAGGAGGACTCTAGTGTCAGCACATGCTAGAATTGAGATCTGCCTTAATTTTGGTTCATTTGTTAGTAGATACTATAATGAAACATTCACTGTCTTCTGTAGTACACAATATGGATAAGCTCTTAAAAAGCAGTGAGATTTGTTTTGGAGGAGACTTCCTTGATTCATTGGTGCTGCACATGGATTAGGAGAAGTAACTCCTGGAAGGGGAAAAAGGACAATAACTACGTGGGCAGAAAGTACCTTACCTTTGTGTAAGGTCTGTTGTAAGGTCTGCATGCTGTCTTGGAGAGATGGATGTTACCTCTGCCTGTGTCATGGGTAGGATGTACTTTCCCTGGCGTCAGGTGTCTGTATAGGTAGGCACCCACAGCTGAGCCAGTCTGAACCATTTTCATATTCACTGAAGGAAAATGGGACCTTTAAAAGGCAATTCTTCTGACCTGCTTTAGATATCTACCTTAGAATGAGGAAAGTTGTGCCCTAGAAGTGCCCATTTCTCTCCACAAAATATGAAGAGAGAGAGGAGATCAATCCTGCTCAGTACTCTGATATGGTGGCAGGCAATTCACTCAAATCACTCTTGTCACAGGTGGCTACAAATGCAATGTCTGATTTCCAGAATGTAAAGACATCCTTAATTTGGTGTCCCATAACTGCCCGCTCCTCTGTCACTAACATACTTCTAATACATTTTTTTAAATGTGAACTATTTAGCGGAACCTTGTACTTGCATACGTCTTTATTAAATATCAGCCACTTCTTCTGCACCTATTAACATTTATTCCCACTTTACATTTAGAGAAACAGAACCCCATGTGGTTTTTGAAACAGAATGACATATGAAAATAGATGTGGTTTGCATACTGATACACATTAACAGAGACAGGGTGAGAACTGAATATTCCTGTTGTATTGCTTAGAATATATATTAATTACTGTAATTTTAATATAAGTTATTCCAACTGTCCAAAACTTCACACTACAGGCATCTCTGCAGTTGAGTAAGCATGTCTTTTAAATGAAGATGTCACCAGTGCAAGGCTGGATGTATATTCAAAATTTGGCAACCGAAAAGGAAAAATTAAACCAAATAGCATGAAATTACATCCATTATGAATAATATAGTTGGTGACTTATGTAGAACAGAGCTGAGTGGTTATATAGGATTTACCAGACTGTCATACAGGGATCATTAGAAAACTTAAGAGCTAATAGCTTCATCCCCCCCACCTCTCATGCAAAGGAAGACAGCAAACATCACCACTACTCCCTGGTGACCCAACCAGCATGTTTGTTTCTCTGGATAATGAAAAGCTCAGTCAGATATACAACATTAGGAAGCATTAAACAACTCTCTATTAAATTTAGAAGATTTCTTTTTATCTGAAAGGAAACTGAGTAGTTAATTGACCCACAATTAAATAGAAATGCCATTAAAAAAAAAACACAAACAACCCTGAAACAGGCTTGCCAGGCCCAGTTTCTGCTTGCCTTTTATAGTGTCCTGATAACCTAGCTGTCATATCAAGACATTAATTGAGAATACTCTGAACACTATAAAAACATCTTTATGGATCAAGTTATCCTGAGGGACAAAGTGCATATGGCAGACATATGCAGTTAACTAAGAGCAGAAAGGTAATATCACTCTTCCATCAAGAAACTTGAAAGGCCTGAGGGAGCAACACACATTCATAAATGCAGGATCAGAGATCATTATGAGTGTTTATTCTGACATTCTGCAACGTATAGCTTCTAACTCCCAATTTAACATGAGCCTCAGTTGGAACATACCTTTTTAGAATGCCAAATTCATAAGAATCCCTTAATAAGTTACCTGATGGGAAAGTATTATTGCAATAAAATGAGTGCTTTATTTCATACTTAGACCCAGTTTCCTCAGTAGTGAAGCTAAGAAAACTTCAGTGCCACTTCTTTGAAGTATGGGCGTGTGCCAGAAATGGAAAGCTGTACAGTTACACTATGTATCTGCCCAAACCTAATCTATTTTGGCTCCTGAATTTTTTTCATAAGAGGACAAAACCTCATGAAACAAATCACAGACAACCATCAGCTGTAAAGATCAGTCAGTTTTTGAAAAAAGCAGATTTAGTTTCAAGGTAACTTTAAAAAAAGGAGGAGGGGGGAGAGAAGGCTTGCTCTTTATGCTATAATTTTATAACTATGGGGAAAAGAAGGATTGCTCAGGATAATCTACAGGAGTTTAGGCTAGAATACAACTGCAGTCCATTATAGCTGGGTGATTTGGAACTGCGATTTGTTCATCGGAATTTGACAATTTACTCCACTTCGGAATCATTTCCTAACTATAAATTTTCTTTGAGTATATTCCATTTGCATTCGTTGGTACATGTGAATAAAGCAAGGGAGCAGATGCTGAAAACCTCCTCAGGAGAGTTCTTCCTTTCCCGCTATATTTGAGCCAGCAAAACAGGTTCTGATTAGGAGGAATACACGAGCTCCCCAAAGAGTTCTCGCAAGCGTTACTTGAGCACAGTATCACCTGCAACCTGGAGCTGTACCACTGCCAGGAGATCTTCCCACTGGAGCCATGCCTGACACACTGCTCACCTCCACACGGGAACATGGATACACATTTCAATATTTGCTTTACGATGGATTCTGCTTTTTTTCTTATAGGAACTGAATTTGTGTACCTTCCTAAAATTTTCTTGTCCACCCTGAATTTGATTGCTTTTCCCCCATCAATCTCTCTTCTCTAGATTCCTAGGGAATAGTTCCTTATCACAGTTTCAGAGCTATTCGCCCATCTTCACAATATTTATACCAGCTCACTCAATTTCTGCATCATATCCATCATTTTTTCTCACCAAGGACAGATTATTTTGAGAACGTGTGAATTCTTAAACTAATTTTGGAGTGAGGTCAATACTGAGAAAAGCAATATAATCCCTATCCCAGCAATGGAGAATGCTTCTGGGTTCCCAGCTTCTGCTGCTCTAGAGGGCAACATATCAGCATGAGTAATAGCACCCAAGTGCCCTATATAATATTAAAAGGTCATCATCTTCATACCCTGAGGCTTACATTCAAATTTTTTTAATTTTTTTTTTTTTCTGAAGGATGCTGGTGGGGTAGAGTAACAGGTTTTTCTCTGTGCAGAGGCTAGCCTGCCTTCAGCATGGCTTAGAGAGCCAAAAGCTTTGCTTCAAAGATCATGTAATTCTTAAAAACTACAGCTGGGATAAGCACAAATATCTTTTTTACAGTCACAAATCTTGTAAAAGGCTGTGGAGCACTTTAAATGTTAACTCTAACTAAAAATATTGTAAAAAAATAATTTGATACAATAACTCTTGAGAATGTTCTGGGATTGTTGCATATATCCGGCCAACAAAATTACAAAAGCAAACTGTTTGCAAGATGAAAAATGATATTCTATGGAAAAGTGACTCTCATAAATATGAGGCACTAACACTTATAGTCTATTGCTTCCTAATCAAATTTAAGATTTGCATCTTACCATTGCTACTTACAGTAAAATCGGGTGCTTTCCATTTTATCTATTACTGTTTTCCAGAAGCCAAATTAAAATGTTAGTTCATCCTGTATCCCAGTGTCTTCACACTATATTCTCATTGCTTCTCTAGGAGAATTATCGTGGTACCTAGGAGACTGCCTGCCGTCAGCACTTTTCTGGTACTTCCCAATCTACAAAATGGAAACCTGCCCCTGCACTGCAAAATCTAACCCGCGCATTTGCTATCAGGATGTTTGTGCAGCCACCAGTGAAGTCTCGATCTGGAAATGATCATGCAGCGTTTGCCCCACGTCTGCTTTCGGGTTAACGCAACTACAGATGGAAGATTATTTTTTTCATACTGCCTGGTAGCCATACTTATCTTTTAGTTTCCATGGTTTCATTATTGACTCAGTAAAGAGAAAACATATGAAGCTCACACGCTTTACAAATACACCTGTTCTGCTTTTGTGATATGACCTTGCGTGCCACAGTCCCAGTTAGAATAACCTCTTCAGAGACTTACTGGGAAAAGCTGATCTAACCAAACTTGCCTTGTGGCCCAAGAGGTAGGATTTTCCTCTGGTTTGCATTTAGTACAAATATTTACTAATAAGCAAAATACAGTGAGTATACTGAGAGACAGCCTGTCAAAACCTGGGCAGAGTTCTCATTTCACAGTAGTTGTGGTTCTATAGAAATTTTCCCTATAAGCACATGGTCTGTTTAGATACTCAGATGGTACTTCAACATTCTTTTTGTTGGCACCTATTTATGGAAGTCATTTTTAAAGAGCAAATTCAGACAACAGTGTCTAGGGAAAGGACACTTTTTTTCTGACCTTGCTCTATGTGTATGCAGTTTATGATGAATTAAACCTTGACCACAGACTGTCCAAAATTTTTGCCTCCTTCTGACTCTATTTTCTATACACATGTGGAATCTGACGCCTGATATATCTGTGATCCCACCAATACAAATGGGTGAGCCTAGAACACGGTGTATTGCTTCAGAGAACTTGAGTCAGGCTCCTAATTTCAGAGTGAGTCATTTACATTTATCATCAAACAAAACTACATTGGGGTCAAAGTCTGCTGAGAATTTTGCAGTTACACTGAGGAGGGTGAGACATGGGTGAAGATGGTATAGAAAAAAATAACATAAAAATAACATCCATTCAAAGAGGAAGACTATTTCTGCCCCACCCTGAAATCCTGCTGGTAATAATTTAACTGAAGCAAAATCTGCACTGCTGTCAGGGGAATGACAGCAGTGGCTTTACTTCGGTCAGCTCAGTACCAGTGACCAGAAAGCTACGGAGTGATAGGCTAGCAGATCAAGTGAGTAGCCAAAAGAATCAGATGGGTTTGTACATTTTTGTAAGTCACATACACTGCCTTTGAAACCAAAGTACTAAGCTGAACACTGGCTAAACCTACCGCAGCCATGCTTTTTTTACTGCAGGGTTAAATGCTACCCAATTTGTTTGTCTGGGTTGGGTCATTTGACATCTTCTAAACGTACTCAAAAGCTCTATGTTACAACTTTATTTAAGAGCAGACAAGCAGCACCATATGGCATAAAACCCAGCCATCTTCTGTCATACGACATGTCTGCATAAGACCACTAGAAGTGCAGTTGCTCTATGTTCAAAACCTGATCATCCATCATCCTAAAAGGCATGTCCACTAATGTTAAATCTTATTAGTTTGTTTCAGTAAGGTAACTATACACCGCACGGAGCAAACATTATCTTATTGAATATGATCATCTTTCTTGATGGGGGAAGTCTATGTTTTCATCACGAATAGGAAGTACCTCTTGAAAACAGGAGGAGTGAGAACCAGCTAGGATTAGCAAGGCAAAAGAATTCATCTGGCCAAAACCAGCTTCTGCCCAGGTTAAAGGGAAGCCAAGCTAAACATCAAGAAGCTACTGCAATCACAATTGCACAAAACCTAAGAAAACTTAATATAAAAAAAATCTGAGCTTCAGATAGAACTTCAGATAGAGAGACCTGAAAAATAAGTTATTGCTGATTCTTCAGTATTTTTTTGATTTTTTTTTTCTATAGGGTATAGAACAGAGCTGACAGAGTTTTGTTTACTTAATAGTTTCCATCATAAGGATCTCTTTCCAATGCCTTCAGCTTTGCCAAACCTTAATTGTTGAGATTGAATTTGTTTATGCTGTTGGCCTGGTCCTGATTTCTTTCTTTAAATGACACTATAAATGGCAAGATACTTCTTTCAATGAAGTTAAAAAGAACTTAACAACCCAGATCCATGTTTACTCATGATACTTCTTGTTTCTTTCAGCTTGAATGCTCCTAACAACAAAACCTTCCCTATTTAATAGAAAAAAGTACATTTGTACGCTGTGAATTGTGAAAAGTTTGAAAGTATTATTTCAGTATTGAAAGAATTATTTCACTAATCTCCCCCAAAAGGGGAGAACAATGAATCCATATTGTTGGTCTGTTTAATGAGTATGTTGGTAATACTGCAGCATTAAAATTTATTTCAGCTTTTTTTTTTTTTTGGAGAACTTTTCCTACAATTTGGTCAAGTAGGTTGCTCAGGCAGTATGAGAGTTTGTATTTTGTTGCTCCTGTTTAAATTTATTGAAATCTGGCCATTCAGCACTTCTCTAAAATATTTTCTAAATATGCTCAGAAAAAGCTTCTTAGCAGCTTGCAGTAAATACTTACAGAGCTGCCACGTGTTGACTGTGTTTCTGCCTGGCATTAGCAGCCCTTTCAGTGCAATTGGTAATGATAGCTGCTGAGGCATCAAATGCTGAAGCAAAGCCCTTCTGCTGGTCCCAAACCAGTAAAAGGCAGAAGGAGGAAGCTGCCTAACTTAAATTGGTGCTAAGGGTAGAAAAAGAAATCATGGAATTGTCAGAATAATAGGTTCAGGAGCAGAAATAAGAGAGGTAAAGTTGCAAGGTGAGAAGCAATAGGAGCTTGAACTGACTATCATGAATATCGTTATTCAGTGTTTCTTTAAGTAGTCTTCTTTCAGTATTTTGGTCCCAAACCTTCCTTACTTCATATCTTCCCAAACATGCAGTGATTACAAAATTATTCATTTTCTCCTTAGTTTTTTTTCCAGTTATTATCTTTATGGTGTTTCGTGATTCACAACTTCATTTACCTCCCCTCATTAACACCTCTTTGAAATCAGGTACATTATTTTACTTTCAGAGACAATAAGAGAAGAACAGGAGATTCGGGTCACCATTGGCAGAAACGTCTATTAACCCTGCATTTCTGACTGGTAGGTGTCAGTGAGTGGAGAGGAGGGACAAGAAATGGATTCTTTCGAGTGGCTTCAGGAAGCCTCTAGAACGGAGGCCTCCAGGCTTCCCGACGCCTGCTCAGCAAGCTGGGGCTGAGGACAAACAGAGGAACAGGGGGCTCTGGTGGACAAGAAGCTGCCCCCGCTGTGGGGGAGCACAGGACCAGGGTCTGCCACCTCAAAGGATCCACGCTGTCCTCTGGAGAAGTTGGTGAGAGAGTGTATGTGCCCTCACAGCAATGGAAGTGACCCAGTAAAAAGCTTGTTTGCGATTTTTGGGCTCCAGCTGAGAGTTGCACGCATAAGGAGGGATTACAGTTGCATTCATTGGTGCCCAGTACAATTCGAGCAGACAGGATACATTAGATGTCAGTGTCCTCTCTGTTCCCTTGCAGGGAGAGTTGAGGGGCTACTCGGGGGTAGAGCAGGCCTGCAGGTAGTGACCCAGCAAATCCGTTCATCAAGGTCTGTGATGGAAGAAATCGAGCAGGAGGTGCTGGCAGCCTAACTGCTGCCGGGCTCTCGCTTCGGCTGCAGGGTGCCTCTGCTGGTCTCTGCTGCAGAGAGCTGGTGCTTCTACGTGTGCAGAGTATACTTCAGTAAGATGAGCAAAAATAACAAGGTTTAAATGACCCCAAAAATTAAGTTTCACAAAAAGTAGGGAGGGCCAGCTTTCGCTTAGGGTCAACTTTCTCTTGAACTTCTCCAGAAGCATCTGACTTTAGCCATTGCTAACTGTATCATGCTTTGAAATGCTATGGCCATTTATGTGTTTGTATTTCCCAAACAATTAACGTACTCAAAATCTGTAAGAATTCAGCTTCAATATTTTCCTTCAATAAAGGAAGGTTGTAAAGACTCGGTGGATTTTCTTTTTATTTCTTAAAGGTAAATCTATTGCTTGTCTTTGAAGCCATTTGCTAGTTCGGCCTACTGACTGCATTTTATGAACACTGCAAAATCCCTGTGATTAAAAAGAAGTTATTCTCTCCCTGGACATTTGTGCAGTTTAAAAATCAGGAGAACAGAGCCAGGTACTTATCCACTTGCCAAATATTAAGAATGTGAGTCATCCCATTGGCATGCCTGTTTGTTGTTGAATTGGGGCCTATAGACCTAGGAGAGCATAATTTATTTAATGCATTTGTCACAAGAGGAAACTGCAGATCATCATTTGTATGTGATTATTCATCTTTTCTCCAGAGCTGCTCAAGAACGGATAATCCTTTACCATCTAGTGAAGATATCTTCAGACACTACAATGGCTGAACCATACCCATAAATACATATTGTAAACATTGATCAGAATAATACAACTAAGCAGGCGACATGCATAGATGATAAGAATGCGTGTGGAGCTTCTTAACGCTTAGGAATTATCTAAAGCCAAGGCAGCATCTAGCATTCAAATCCCAACAGGCAATTTTCTGATGCTTCACTAATTACTGCTAAAAAAGTTTACCTTTACACAGGTCCGTGAAAATTTTGATTCAGTGCTTTCCTACTTACTACCCTCTAATAGAAAGCAACATGCATTTAAATTAATCACACGTTCTTTTTTCTCATATACTGACTACTGAACCCTTTCTCTGATCTGTGTCTGCATAAGTCAGTGCATTTCTCTGGTGTCTATTTAATCTTTTTCCCGACTAAATAAATTACTGCTGTAATTAAGGGAAGGCAAGAAAAAAAAAAAAAAGAGAAGATTTGAAAGAAGAGTCAGGGGGTGCTGCATGAGCTTCCCACCTCCTGAGTCATTCTGCTGTCTCTCCCAGTGTGTGTCATGAATCTAAAAAAAAATTCTTAAAAGAATATTTTTCTCTCTTGCAATATGTGAAGTTTTTGCAATAAAAAGTCATACATACACAATACATACATAACGATTCGCAAAACACATGTGTTTCACATGATATTTTCAGCAGTGCAAAACCATGTTTAGTCACAGACAAGTCCTCCATTCTGTCTTCCATCAGGGAGAGGCTGTTTTGGGAGATGAGGGAGGGGAAAATCCTGAAAATCTCCTATACCTCACAGAAAAAAACCAATAATGGATTTAGAAGTATAGAAAGCTTCTGACTGAAGATAATGTAAGGAACCAACAGCACATTTTTGCATTCAAACTGGGCAATCCCATGGATGTATTCATATGCTTTAAAATACAGTCCAATTTGTATTCTGGAGACAGCACCAATATAACCTCCAGCAGAAAAAGAAAACACTTGTGGATGACCACTTCAAAACCACAGCAACAAATTGCCACAATTAGGATGAAAAATAAAAACTCAAAAAGTAAATCTAATTAGAAACATACAATCTTAAAAAAACCCCATTGGACCAGAGAACTCAAAAGAACAACATTTTCTATTATTATGCTCCGACCTAATTAAATGCTATGAAAAATCCCCACAGGGGCAAAGATGGCTATTATTTCTTCTCTTGCTCTATTAATATTAATTGAAAACTAGGTGTGGCACCATAAGAGAAGAATCTTGGCGCAAAACAACTGGAATTAGTTGCCAAAGCATTTTAATTAAATACATTGTTGTCTTACCTGATTAAAAGAGAATTACAAATCATGGCATAAGAAATATCCATACGCTTGTAGGTGATGAGGTTCCTTCTACTGCAGGTTCAGGTTCCTGGGCAAAGCAGCTTGTAAACTCTTAAATTTCACTGAAATGAAAAAGGAAAGACATAAAAAAAGAACCTCCCCATCAAAGCAACAAAGGAACCTCTGCAGTATTCTGTAGCCTTTTCGCCTGCTTCCTGTTCTGAGACTCACTCTTTGAATCCCAGCATCGATCAGAAAATTGGTTGTGGGAAAAAAGAGCCGGGAGGGGGGAGGGGGGAGACGGTTGGGGAAGAGAGGAGGGGGAGGAAACAAGGAGGCAGCAGATTACGTGCTGGCTCCACCTACTGGCAAGGAAATGAGCTCAGCTGGATTCTTAGCACCCTATCAAAACAACTGTACTTTGAAATCGCATAATACAGCTTTAAAATAAAGTAAGTAGGTTAAGACTAACACATGCTTACATATTTTTAAAAATTGTGTGAGATTTAAACTGCACATTTAATTTTTTTTTTTTAAATCAAGCGTTAGATACATCTGCGTACAAATAATTGCAGAAAACTCAAGATTCTGCCAGATATCTCTATTTGACTATGTACTAATCATGTTATGTTTAAAAATTAAAAAGCTGTGCTTTCTTCAGAGCCCAACACTATAAAATAGTAGAAAATAAGAGTGCCTGCTTTTTTTCCTTTTGATTATTGATGCTGCAAAATATAAGTTATATTTATATCTTTATTGAAAGCCAGAGAAAACAAAAATGTTATGTAAGATTAAAGGAATGTATGCTTGTATTTAGCTGGAACTATTACATTATTGCTCAATAAAGAGTTTTTTGTGGTGATCAGTTGTACTTACTTTCATCCAAGTCTCTCTTCTGTATTTTATAGCATCTTGAAACTGCTCTTTGGTACTCTGGATACTATTAGTTATAAAGGACTAATTTGCAAGTTGACTGCCCCACCCCAGTTACCTCTAGCCACAGTCACCAGGATGCCAATGTTGGATTTACTGTTACTAAAGAATGCCTTGTACTGGGCTGTTGTATAGCTGCGTGTGTCTACTTTTATCTCTGTATTTCCTTAAAAGTTTTCTGTCAGTTACCCCTGCTCTATCACATCACTGTCTGCATGCAGGGCTGGCTCAACAATTCTGTAGATGAAAATTTCATCGCACCAAAACACGGGGTCTGCAGGAGGAAAAAATGTAAGAGTTAGCTAGAAAGGGATCTAGATGAAAACCACTGATTTTTTAATTAGCATCCATGAGCTAACTCATCACAAAAATCACTAACATCAACGCAGGGAAGTTGCTGGAGAGATTTTGCCTTTCACTAGCAACTCTTGTGTCAGTGTAAACCATTCATCACGGTTACCACAAACCCTTGGAGTGTCAGTTCTTCAGGAAAAAAAGATAAATTTCTACCCTTATTCAATCCCTACAGCGGGATCCTGGACCATGACAGAACTCCAAAGTACTAAAGAAGTTCAAGTAATAATAGTTCAGGTAATAATAATAATAGGTTCTTGTGTGAGCATGGACTGTTTTAAAAATCCTAGTGTCACAAGAAAGTACACTCTCCTTTGACCTTGTTTTAAGGAAATTTTGCTCTAAAATAGTATTTTATATATAAAAATATATTATTTATATCTTGTAAAAGGATTTCAGTGGAAAGTACAGACAATTTTTATTCACTTTTAACAGCTGCGCTCAAATGCTGGGGGCGGGGGGGCGGGGGGGCGGTTGGGGGCGAGCGCTGTCCTTGGTGCTGAAGCGCAGCTTGTTATTCCGCGGAGACCTTGCGCTTCAAAAGGCCCGGAGTCCAAAGGGCATGGAGCACCAAGTACTTTTGAATATATTTTGACAACTTTGTATCAATATGGACCCGCACCATGAATGAATATAGGCCTAAATCGGTGAATATGATATTCTAAAGCCTTCTTTAATTAAGTAATTTACTGAATGCACTTTTCACCTCCCCCCCCAAATCATTTAGTTGGAATATGTAACATTACAATGTATTGATTTGACCTAATTCATAAATTAAAAAAGAATTTCTATGCTATATAAAAAACAAAGATCATTTGAATTAATAAAATCTGAACTGTAAAAACAATGAGATAAAAGTATTACAAGATATTTAGAGATTGCATGAATCTTCACTTATAATACTACTATTATATAATTCTTAGCTGTTGAGTAACAATTTATTTAAAGAAGCATTGGGAAGAAACATGCATTTCAGCTCCATTATAGGCCTTATTTTCTCTTTACCAAACTCAGAGAAACATTTAAATTAATTTTTTTTTCTGTACCCTTAATGCTTCTACATTCTATAGAGCTCTCACTTCTTTAACCTGTAGATATATCACTATTATATCTTAATGCTAAAGCTCATTGGCAAAGCTAGCTTTGGTTTGCTGTATTATCTGTGAGGAGTACAATGAAAATGAGATATGATGTCTAACATATACCACAATACCAATATTGTGTCCATAAAATGCCACAATAAGTCAAAAACAATAAAAAATTAAGTTCTGAAATTCACATTAATATTCTAAGTTTAAATTTTCTTACAACAACTGCATTTGTCAGTGGCACAAATTTGCCCAGTTACAAGCATGTAAGAAAATAAAGAGTTTGTCTATGAAAAATTAAGAAGAGCACTGTAAGAGCCAATGAATTCCAGTAAGTCTCTCAGAGCTCATTCTAAATCTACTAAAGCTCACCAACACCAACCTAAAACCAGGTTTTATTAATGTTGTAATTAATAATATTAATAGTAATTATATACAAATTAAAAATCCATAGAACATTTTTTTTTAATTTAAGTGTCTTAGAACTAGAATAGCTAGAAGAATTTTTCTGCTTATTCAACCATACTGATAGAGCTCGTTTCTACCAGAAATTTCTCTTTGCCTCTCAGAGCATGCCTAACAGTCATCTGCATAAAAAATAACCTTTCTATTAAATCATGCAAAAACATTTACCCAGAAGAGATGGAGCAAAAGGTCAAACTCCAGTTTCCACAGCGGGTAGGGTATTAAGCCTAAGGAGCAATGGCAGTAGCTGTTCTGGACAACAGACACTTATCTACGCCTGTCCTTTTCATGCCTCAAAGAAATAGCTATTTCACATATTCAGAACCATTTTTTTTCCTTTTTGCACTTTTATCCATAAATCTCTGAAACTCTAAAACTCTAGACCTGAATCTGTAAATTGCTAAGGCAAAAGACAATTGCTAAGGCATGCAAAGTGAACAAGTTTATGGTTCCTTGATGTGTCATCTTATTAAAACACATAAACCATTCTCAAGCAAAAGTTATCAGCCTTTGTTATATAGTTCTGATGAAATCATAAAGTCTATCTATCCTTCTTGCCTTTAAAATCTGAGAGTCACCTTTGCAAATTACTCATTGAAGTGAAACTGAACTTTAAGATGTTTCTAAATATGAAGCATATTTTTTCCCCTGTTCCAGAGTTACTTTAACAGAAATTACTCTGGTGACTAAACATCAGCAGCCTTTTTATTTTGTTACATTTCTTTCAAATCTAAAATTGTTGCATCCAAGATCTATTAGTCCAAGCTGTCAGGTTTTTACCTCCACCTAAGAAGAAAGATAGCTTTGGATTTTAAAAGATTGCTGAACATTTTTCTATGTAATGAAAAAAAAAAACAACCTATTTGTTTTTGATAATTACTTTTGAAGAAGAGAATATTTTAAATCATATTCATAATATTTTCAAAATGTAAAGCAAATAATTTCTTGATTGCCTGGGGCTAACAGTGAAGTCACTTTTAATGACCAACAGTGAAGACAGATTTGAAAAGAAATGTATACAACAGTTTTTGAAAGTACATATCACTTCTCTGTGCTCCCTGAGATGTTAGTATGCCTATAGTCTGAACCATTAAGGCATTAACTTGTGCTTACTGCATGATCCAGTGGACCAAACAGTTTACATGTTCTGTATCTTTATCATTCTTTGCCAAAAGCAGATCAAGATAAAGTTGGGGGGTTTTTAATGTATTAATGAGTCAATTGTTTGTAATTTTGTATCATCTCTCTCAGTGTAGCATATTTTCATAGTTTAATTTTAAAGGTACTATTTTCAGTGCAGATAACTGCTAGGCATACTGTGGGATGCAGAGAACCTTCGTAATGCAAAATCAGCCTGGCAAGCATATGTTATTAAACAGAGCAATTCTTCTAGGCATTCCAGCTTTTAAAGACTAGCAAATAAATAAATCATAAGTTGAGGTTTGCTTAACAAAACCTCCCCTCTCTCCAAGTGATGATTACCTTTCATCTGACCAATTAAACCACATGACTCAGTAGCAATAAATGGAATGAAAACATATGAATGCAATCTCTCTGTTTATAGGTGTCCTGGGAGAACGTTATTAAATTTTGTTACTAGCTCTGAGAGCACGACTGCACTTGTTGCTGAGGTACCATTTAATTCGTTTGTCTACCCCTTAAAATCTGTCTATCTGAAATTGTATTTGTTTACTCTGAAATTGCTTGCTTGCATTTCATCTTTGTTTATTTGTCTTGTCTCATGTATACCATAGATTCTTTTGAAGGTGATCTCTGTACTGTGAATATATAGTGCCTAAAATGGTAGCTTCCTAAGCCTGGCTGGCCTCTTTGGACATTACAAGGAATATTAAAATACTTCATAGAACCATAGAATCATTTTGGTTAGAAAAGATCATCAAGTCCAATCATCTACCCTACTCTACAAAGTTCTCCCCTACACCATATCCCCCAACAGTACATCTAAATTACTCTTAAACATGTCCAGTGATGGTGACTCAACCACCTCTCTGGGCAGCCTATTCCAATGCCTGATCACTCTTTCTGTGGAAAATGCTTTCCTAATGTTCAATCTAAACCTACCCTGTTGGAGCTTGAAGCCGTTCCCTCTCATTCTGTCACTAATTACCTGAGAGAAGAGACCAGCACCAACCTCTCTACAGTGTCCTTTCAAGTAGTTGTAGAGAGTGATGAGGTCTCCTCTCAGCCTCCTCTTCCTCAAACTAAACAGCCCCAGATCCTTCAACTGTTCTTCTTAAGATTTGTGCTTCACGCCCTTCACCAGCTTCGTTGCGCTCCTCTGCACTCACTCCAGCACCTCGATATCTCTCTTGTATTGAGGTACCCAGAACTGGACACAGCACTCAAGGTGTGGCCTCACCAGTGCTGAGTACAGGGGCACAATCACCTCCCTACTTCTGC
>BJBW01003824.1:0-80531 GCA_004320125.1 Scolopax mira
TGAGGCCTCTTCCCTGGAGACATTCAAGGTGAGGCTCAATGAGGCCCTGGGCAACCTGGTCTAGTTGGAGGTGTCCCTGTGACTGCAGGGGGGTCGTACTACATGACCTTTGAAGGTCCCTTCCAGCCCAGATGATTCTATGATTCTATGTAAGCATAAAGTGGGAAAATTCCTCAAAATCTCCTGTACCCGCCCCCTACTCCCAATTCTGCTTCAACTTTTCAGTGTCATGATGGGCAAAAATGTAGTTCCTGATTAGTTTGTTATTTCTAGGTTCTCCTAGAAAAATTTGTACTGTTGATTTTGTGAGCACATTAGATTAATTCTTTAGAACTGGTGAACAGTGAAGGAACAAAAGTTTAGGTTAGGTTTCCTTCTGAGGGTAGTGTTTCTTAGCTCTCTGTTTAACCCATGTGTTATTTTGCATTTCATTATGGGAACCCTGTCTTTGATTGTACATTGTGTATGACTTAGATACCTCATGCAGATTCCTATATTTCATACTGGGAACTAGACTCTCCATTAGCTATGAGGATTAACTGAAATTATATGCATTCTAGTGGGAATTAAATATATGTATACCTGAAGCCATAGGCTTAAAATTTCCTTCACAGAACCATAGAGTAGTTCAGATTGAAATGGATCTCTGGAGGTCATCTTAGTCCATTCCCTACTCTAAGCAGGTCTAATTAGGTCAGGTTGCTCCGGGCAGTGTCAAGCTGAGTCTTGAACACCTCCAAGTCTGTAGACAACCTCTCTGGGCAACCTGTTCCTAGATTGGATAACCCTTGAGGTAATTTTTTCCCCCTAATATCTAATCAGAATTTGCTGTGTTCCCATCTGTGTCTGTTTCCTCTCATCCTACCCCTGTGCACCTCCAAGAAGAAATTTGGCTCCATCTTTCCATATCTGCTGATCAATTCAACTTTATTTGCGTAAACAGATTATTGGATATATTCCTAAATCAGGAGGGAGCCAACTGTCCATATGATATTGGGAGAAGCAGAGCCACCACTTTTCCTCTGTGTCTTTAGTAGAAGCACTTGGAGTGCTCTGTGCAGAGCTTCCACACTGGGTCTTTTGAGCTGCTTGGTCTATTTCATTTCACCTTGGGTGGGATCTTGGGCTTTGGAAGCCGAGTTGTTCTGAGCACATTCTGTAGGTGCAGAACTATTAGTCACTAGAGAGCTTTACATCAAATCAGGGACTCCATAAGATTCAGTGTGCCAGAGAGAAGATTTTTCATCCACAAAAATCTTAGGCACCTAAGACCCATGCAAATATTGCTGTAAGAGTCATGTCAATTGGTACCTGTCTGGGCCAGTGCTCTTTGATATGCCCTAAGGGAATCTTACCTGGCATCCAGCTGCCACTCCAGCAGTGTGCAGCTTCCCTCTATGTCCTTTGTCATTTTGCCAACCCCATGTGGGGCTTGGACAACCTAAGACATTTCAAATGACATTAGACACTTGTATGTGGGCATCCACATATCCCTCTTATTTGTTTTTTGCTCCTGTTCTAAGGCTGGGATTTGGTTTGATATTAAGAAACCTTCATGCAAGTGCCTATCTAACTAAACTAAAGGTTTAAGCTTCCATTATCATTAATGGGTTTCTGGGGCTTGATTCATTTGCTTACACAACCAAGTGAGCGTGGTGTGCTCTAACATATCCAAGACAGCCCGGGGTCTAATGGATGTGAGACAGGATTTCTGGGAGACCACTGTCCTTCTCAGGTGGCAGCTGGAGATCCGTTTAACACCCTTCAGGATCTCAAATTGCAGTAAATATTTCCTGGCTACCTGAAAACTTGTTATATGTTTTTGTCATTCTTCAGGATATATCATGGAAAATCTTTCCTCTTTCTGTTGCTTCTACTTTGCTGTGCAGTAGTATGTTACCCTGCTGTCACCATTCAATTATCACTTAATTGAAAATTGGCTTGATTATGAATTGCATGCTTTATTAAAATCAATTTAAACATAAATTGCAGTTCAATAACATACTTTGATGTCATTCAGTGTTATTAGCAAAGATGCTGTGCTTTTTCTGTACTTCACTAATGCTTATTTCAAACCAATAAATAAATATTTCATTAATATTTTTTAAAAATGTAATGAAAACTACAACTCCTTCCTTACACCCAGTTTTTGCAGCACATGAAATGTGCTTTGCAGCCTTTTTCTCTAGTTTGTTTAGGTGCCATTCTTGTTTTTCTATCTTCCTTTTAGTCATCTTTCTTTGAAGTTACAAATACATATGTATAATGCTTCTTTCTGCTTATAGCCATACATTTCTCTTTCACAGTGTATACACAAATAAATCAATCATCTCATTAAGTAATTTGAGGGGTATATAATGAGCATCTTTGGGATATAAACTTTATTGTATATATGAGCTGAAGTCTTCATAACTATCCTTGAAAGTCTTTTTTGAGTAGTGGGATTAATTATATATCTCACAGATGCCTGTCATGCACTCTGTTTACACTATAGGGAAATGAAATAGGATAGTTAATTTTCTTTTATTCTGTTAAAATGCCAAGGTTTAATTAAACTGCTTCAGCTTAAGTATTGCACAGCTACTTTCAGCTGTCATGAAGCATACTAGAAATTGATTTGTCATTGCCAACATGCCCAAGAAGGCATTCAGCAGGCATTGTAATTTCACTCAAAATTGGTTTTATTAATGATAGCTGCTTTCCGATTTCTAAAATTTGTATGAGAAACAGAGTGTATTTAAAATAAGTTTCATCCATATGCTCAGGCAGAAAAAAAATGCAGGTGCCAAATGTCTGAAATTTATATTCAGTTTTGAATTATCAGCTGGGTTTTGCTTTTATATAAATTTTTTATTATATTGAAATTTCATGCATTTTTGAAGATTTTACACAATTATTTCAGTAATAAAATTACAATTAGGCAGCATCATGAATTAGCAAGACAATAGCAAAGCAATAAAGCCATCATTTTCACAATTATGAGAAATAAAAACATAGCAACAATGAAAACTAACCACCTGCTTGCAACAATACATATTCATATATAATGTATAATAGCCATGACATAGAGGATTTTTGAAAATGTTGGCAAAAATCACATTAAGGTTGCTTGCTTCAAGCACTCTACACCCAGCTTTCCATGATCTGAGGAAAACAGCAACCATTCTGAACAAGAGAATGAAGAAACTACTGAATCTGCTTCTCCATTAAAAAAAGCACAAAGCCAAGAGCTAGATATATGAGACCTTTAGTGCTTTCTTTAAACACTTGGGGAAAACTGTTGTTTACAAAATCCTTTTTCCTCTACCACCCATATCACATAGGCAATATCTGAGTTTCTAGTGAAAGCTGCAGCTGAAGTCTACAAAAAAACTGCTAACTGCCTCTGAGTTAAGTATCGGCGTCTGCACTAATGAAAATGTAATGATTTCACATGAAATGTAATAATTTGCATAGGAATAATTGCTTATGAGGAATAATAATAAAACTAGTACTGTCTGCTTGGGGCTTCCCCTCTAGGTTGGGATCCTGTATTAGGCCCATTATTGGGATTTCAGTTTTGATCCGACCTTCCTGTTTTCCATTCCCTAAGGGTAGCTAAAAAATTGTTCGTTTCTGTGGCTGTGATTAACATGGTGTCATTTTGAAGGTTCTGTGTCTCATGAAAGAGAGATGCCAGGAAAGCATAAAAATTCTGAAATTTTCAGTCAAGATGCTGATGCCTCTTGATCCTAACCTATAATTTAACTATGGATACAGTGTTTTCCTGAGTGGGTGAATGAGGTTTGAATACCTGGTTCAGATCTGACAGAAGCTGATCTGAAGCTGTTTCCCAGCCAGTTCCCTTCAGCCCGGTTAGAGACATCTAATTCTTCTTGAAAGGCTGAAGTTGGTTTCGCTTCCCTACCTGTCGTTTGTGCTGCCTGACTTAGTTTGTGTCTTGCTTGTCATGCAACCGGACCTTTCTTCTTGACTACCCCTTCTTTCCCCAAGTATTAAGCAACTAATCTCAGGATGGGGTTTACAACTAGCAACAACTTATTAATTGAGCGCTGAGCTTTTGAGCTCCTCTCATCAGGGTATGCGTACCTCTGAGAGTGATATGAACAACTGCAAATATAGAAAAAAAATCATATTGTGACAGTTTTATCAAAGCATGGTGACAGAACAAATTAATTTTAGCAAACTGAATGTAGACTTCTAGGATATAGTTGTTCAAATTAACTATTAAAGGAAAATAAAGTGAATCCTTAGGGACTACAGTAATAGATGCTTTTATAGTATTTTAATAAAGTAAAGGGAAGTAATCTAATATAATCCATGTGTCACCTCCATCATTTTTTTTTTAATATAGAAATTGAGATATTAAAACTATCACAATTGCATAGAAATTGTTGTATAAGATCTTTATTTGGCTAACTAAATGGAATAAGTGGTTCTAAATATCCAATATAATTTTGGAAGCAGGAGTGGGAGGTCGAATGTGATGCTGATGAGGATCTGGGCTATAGACTTTAGACACTGAGAGTTAAATCAGAAAGAAAAACTTTCCTTTCATGCACACCCATCAAACACTTCAGTGATATTTCATTTAAAATAAAAAACTTCATCTGACATAACATACCGTAAGATCTCCCAGTTAAATTCTCATCATAGTTGTGTGGTTTCTGGAACAGTAGAGATCCTTGCATTTTAATTTGCCAAGATTTGTCTACCACACTCGGTTTGTTTTAAAAGCAGACACTGTGAAGCTGAAAATACTTTTCTGGGAGATTACCTTCACTTTTTCCTCTTCCTTTAACTGTCGTCTACCTCAGCTACAGTGAGTAACATTATTTCATACTTGTTCATGCAGGGATGCCCTTAATAGGCTCACAGGAAAAGGGTTCATTAGTTGATTGACTGTAACTTGGATGGCTCTCACAGGTTTATTTCTTCATTTCTTCAAGGAATGGAATCTGCCACACCTCAGTCTACCGATTTATGAATACAACTTTTGTTGGCATGGGGAAACACCCATACAGTAATAAAATGGCCAGTGCAAAATGTTCATCTGATGGTATCTTCAGTAACACAGGGGTACTCATGCCTGTGAGTACAGAGCACAGGAGGAAAAAGCATTGGACAGAGTCATCTTAGGCTGACTATAAGAAGTTCAAAGTTGTAAGCAAGTAGTATTTGATGTTTCTTTAGGAGCTAAGTGCTGGTGAAGAGAAAAAAGTCACTTAACTGGGGTATGCATAAGGAGGGGGGGAAAAATGGTACTGACGGGGGGCAGGGAAGAGTGCAAGTGCACTGCGGTAAATAAATAGACATTAGGCATCCAAATACGAGAAAGTTTTTTTGGTGCACAAGACAAAATTTAAAAAAAATATCTCTAGAATGAAAATGCCACCCCCTAATAAAATGCAAGTAATTTAATTAGTGTTTACTTTCTGTAATTTAAAAAGTAGTTCTTAAAAATAATATGCTAAAGTAAAACAGTCAATGGATTATCTCGACATTGTTTTAACAACTGGAAACATGAGTAATTTTTTTTTATATGCCTGTTTATTTTATAAATTGAAGGAATTGCTCAAAAGCACTAAGTTTATCTATTTTTGCTTTATATATCCTGACATTACAAAACCTAATATTTTTCCTACAATTAATTTAGGAAAGTTTCCTGAAGTTTCCTAATAATAGTCTGTAAGATCTCTATTCACAGTATCATTCCTATAACAAATATTTCATGAATGTGTGTAGTTTTGGATGACTGTCCTAGACGTTCTAAAAGAGTGAAAAAGATTCTTTTATTTTGCTTTATGATCAATATTTTAGGAGCATAATCAAATAGAACATGTAAACTTTCTTGTAAGAAGGGTCACTCCAGGGTGCCTGATTTGGTGAAGAACTAAAACACACAAGTGGTAACTTAAGGTACGTGCAAGATAAAAACATCTATAAAGTATGAAAAATAAAACATATAGAATTATCAACAATTTTGAGGAGGCTAATATTTTAGAACTTTTTTTTCAGAATTCCTTGGGAAATTTCTGACCTTCAGAAGAGGAAGACAGGCCTCAGAAACGCTTCTTTTCAAGAAATGTTAGGCGAAACTTGTTAAAAATTTTAACCAAGTATAAATGATTATAGAATGAATGGGTAGAGGGAAAGCCTTTGTTCTTAGTGTTTTGAACAAGCAAAGACTCCTTCCTTCCTCCATCTCCTTTCACTAGTAGCAGCCCTGCGTCACACACACACAACTCCTCCAAATCTGTCTACCTGCTTGTCAGCACACCTACATGTTCGTAATGCTTCTCTGCATTAACAGGATTTGTGAGGGTATTTTTAAAGAAGAGCAAGTAGATTTCACCTCACATAATAGATGTTAGGAGCTATGTGTTCCCCCCATCGCTTTCTTATGAAGTTCTGGAAGTTCCCTTGTGTGTATTTCAGTTTATCTTTAAAATTCAATATACACTTCTTATTTCTTTCTGCTTTGCATAGATCTTTCCACAAGTTAAAAGGGTGTTTTTATCAGGTTGCTGTTAGAATAATGGGAATTTAAATTAATTTGAGTTGAGCAGAAAGATAACGCTTGTGTTTGCTTTTATGACTCATATGGAATGAAGTAGCTATAAGAGGGGTGAAAGCGGCGTACAAGCTAGTCTGTAGATGTGTGTAATGTAGTCAGTCCTTTCAGAGTGAGCAGCAAACAACCATCATTCAGAAATGTGTTTTTTAACAGGTTTTGCTGCAGTGTTAGTTTGAAGTTTTGCTGTGGCTCAGCACAATGAGTGCCTGTGGAATTAAACCAAATAAACTGGCAGAATTAGTTGCTCCTTTGTACAATTAATATCTCTTTCCATTTACTATAGAAAGGGCCTGGACTATGTAGAGGTCTTGAATAATCGGAAGAAAATGGGGAAACTTGAATCTCAAGCAGCATATCAAATTTTTTTTAGAAATTAATTCTACTGACAATATTTGAAAAAGCAACGTATTTTTACACTGCATAAAGTTTGCATGCATGTTAGCGTGTGGCTCTGTAATGTAACTCCAGTATGTTTACTTGCAGAGATGCTCCTAGTGATGCACAGATGTTATAAGGACTACTTAGGTATCACAAAAAAACCAACCCAAATTACAGTATTTTGTCCTGTTCTGTCATGCCCACTCCCACCAAGACTCGGGAGGGGGTAGGATTACAGATACAAACAGTAGTGCCGCATTACTAGCTCTAGGGACACATTGCAGCCCCGCTAGTTTTATCTTCCCATGACTGAACAGGGGAGCTCTTGTGCAAATAGCATCGTTCCCCATGTGCTCTGTTGGGTAGTTTGGTCATTCTGAGTAATGGCTGAAGAGAACAAGGAGAGTATGCTGTTTCAGCTCGATACAGTTATCCCGAGGAAGGTATATCATGAGGATTATCTTGACAGATGCTCCATCTCATTAATTGTAACAATCTAATTAACTGCATGCAGTAAAAACAGACAGGCAGTAAAAACAGACCCACAGTCAAATGGTCTCATGGTAACTCCCTCTCATCCATACAGTCTCTCTCCGGAGTTGGACCCAACTTAGTTTTAGGAGTTGTGGAGCGTTGATGCACAGTGTAGTGCAGTTGCATCCTGTTTTCCAAGACCACATTGTCCTTCTCTTAGTGTTAGTTTCAGCTGGATACCATTGAATGTGTCTTGCCAAAGGTCATCAGAGAAGCTTGCTGCCACCTGGCTGTTGTAATTTTAAGATGAACTTTAATTTATTGTAAAAAGTAGCATGTGACTGATTAGTGAACTTCATGGCTTCAGAGATCCCTTTTTATGCACAGCTCTTTATTACAAGTTTCCTAATGGAACTTCGAACACTTTTCTGTATCACAGTGCCTTCAGAGATCTTGTAATGATACCGATCAGTGCTGACATCTTAATTCCATTTCCGTTTTTCTCTGATTAATGCATGTGTAATAATTATCTTATGGGAAGGGTCTCCACATAACAGACTTTATTTTCTTCCCAAGACTTAATGAAAATCATGTACATGGTACATTTTGCTGATATCTTGTCCTTTATCATCTGGAATTTATACAGGTAATGGTGCATAATATATCAGAAGAGACTGATGTATGGATCACAAAAGAATAACAGCCTATTCCCTGGAGAATATACATGCCACCTGGTCTTTCCATTTATTCAAATAATTGAATTATATTTCTCAATTCAAATAATTGAGAAAGCAGATTGCCTGTATTGAGGATTTAGCATGTAGTGAATGAAAAATATACAATGAGATTAGCAAATCATACAAATTGAATACAAAACATTTGATGACGAGTAACATGTCTTCATGCTTTTCTTGTGCTCTTCAGCCTCTGGACTATAAAATTCCTGTTTTGAATCTTGGTTTGCACTGTGGAGGGGCCAGTTAGGAGAAGAAATTCAGAACTGGTATGTTGGTTTTGACACCTTTCATTAAATGTAAGTGGGAGTAATAGAACCTCATATTATGTGGAAAAGGGGATATTAATTAATTCTGATGCACAGATCTGTCATAGTTTTTCAAATTGCTCTGGATTTATACAGGGTAACTGAGTGCAGAGTGCAGAGATCACAGATTGCAGGTGTAAGTCAGGGAGCTTGCTGTTTGGCAGGGGTGCGTGTAGTCTCTGCCTCCCGAATGACAGACACAATGATTAGGTAAAAGGAACAGGATAAATCTTCTAGGAAGGAGGCAATGTAAGTTATGCAAAGAGCAACTGATTAATGTAAACACATTGCAAGTAAATGATTGATTAATAGGCGTAACTAGTACATGAATTAAGTCATATTTTTCAGCTGCAAACACTATGGTCTCACATTTTAAAACTGTGTATAATTACAGTGATTATGCATGCAAATCAGATGACACACACAAATAGCCACTTAGATGCACAACTGTCCATTTGCATATAAATTTGCATGCAATCATGTTAGAGGCTCATTAAGTATGGAACTTTGATTAATTTTGTGGGCACTGTCATTCTCTAAATGAGGTAGATACTCAGAGAAAAGCAATATATGACCGTACAGTTAAATACAGTTCCCAAGCACCTGAAAACAAACTTAAAATTACACAGACAAACCTTAATTCTAACATTTTCTAATCTCTGCATGGTTACTTTTGCAGCCTAATGTTTTTGGTTTTTTTAACATTGCTTTTAAACTGTGCAATTAATGTTCAGACTGAGTCATACATATAAGTCTTAATTTTGCTGTCTAAAGGTATTTTTCTTATTTTGAAATCTATTGTTCTTCTGGCTACTGTGACCAAACTGGGTAAATGTTAACTCACTTTCAAAAATGGTGGTCTTTTCAAAAGTACGTAAGTAACTTTGAAGCCTGTCCCATTTTCACAAGGTGACTTAGTCATTGAGAATCTCGGTTCGAGAGACTGCCATTGGAGCTAAGACTTGAATCACTTGCATGTCTCTCGGTACCCTAGCCAAATATTTTGTTCCTAAATGTCTAAGGAGCATATTTTAATAGCTGTATAGTTACCTAAAATATTTATGGGTGATCAATGAGAATTTAATGTTATTTTGTTATTTAAAATGTAATTACTTATGGCTATCTCTGTCTCTACCTAAATGTCTTTGCAAATCTGTGCTTAAATTACTTTTCAAAAAATTGTGGCTTAAAATTCCAATTAACTTAGATACTTTACAATATTGACTCAACATATTAGCTCTCCAGATTTTAGCATTTTTCATCAACCATCCATCAAAAAAACACCCAAACCAAATTAGTTTGAAATTTCAGTCGTTATTCTTCACTGTAACCTTTGTAGCACAAAGACCTTTTGGGGAAAATCTGCAGAATTGAGGTCTGAGTTTTTAACTGATTTTCCCTTAATCCATAAATATCCCTCATTGTGATTGTAAAATGTATTGTAAAATGTAAAGTATTATTGAAGAAGAACACTCACTAGGTTCTCAAAGATACCTGCATGTCCCACAAACAACAAACTGTTGGCTAAACAAGTACCACTTTCACTTTTTAAGTATTTTTATGTATTTTTTATGTATTTTTTAAGTATTTTTTATTTTCTCCCATGCCTGTGATAGATTTTTTGAGTCTACAATTAAAGTGTAAATCTGTGAGACTTCTACAGGTGCCTGGAAGTATTAGTTTTAGTGTCATGTCAGTTTGGATATTCTTGCCTCAATTAACAATTAGAAGGGGCTATTGGATCAATAGTCTTTCAGGGTTCACAGCTGTGATCTATAATGTCTGAAACTCAGTGAACCCTAAACCCTCTTTGCCAGCTGTTGCTCTTGAGCTGCCTTTAAAAAGAACATCACATTTTAAATCAGAAAAGACAGCTTTGTTACCTTTTAATAATAAAATAAGAATGAGAAGAACAGAACAAATTGTTTATGTGAACTTCTGTCTGTAATATTACTTCTGATGAATTTAACTCCTTTTCAAAAAGGAGAAACCCCCATTTGTTTTAGTCCATGAAATGTTCAGTTAGACCATATAGGTTGGCTTTCTTTCGAACTTGTGATTGCTTTTGAAAGGAGGCCCAGTGTTTCTAAATGTCACTGAGTCTCAGAGCAGCTGAGGTTGGAAGGGGCCTCTAGAGATCATCTAATCCAACAGGGATCAGCTAGAGCAGGTTGCTCAGGGCCATCAGGTTTTGAGTATCTCCAAGAATGGAGACACCATAATTATTCTGAGCAACCTATGCTAGTACTTGACCATATTCGTAATAAAAAAGCTGCTTCAGTTTGTATGGAATTTCTTGGATTTAATTTGTGCCCTCTCATCCTGTCACTGGGCACCACTGAAAAGAATCTGGTTCTGTCTTTTTTACTGCTCCCTTTTACCACCACTTCTATGTCAGATACTTCAATCCTTTAAATCCCTCAGTTGTCTTTGTGGTTCTTCACTGCATTCACTCCAGTATGGCCATGTCTTTCTTGTACTGAATATCCCAGCAGTGGACACCACACTCCAGAGAGCCTCACCAGTGCTAAACAGAGGGGAAAGATCACCTCCCTCAGCTTGCTGGCATCATTCTCCCTAGTGGCAGACAGCCAGCTCCTGGTACTCTTTGATGTAAGGTTACATCACTGGCCCATCTCTCCTTCCTGATGAGGTCCTTCTGAATACACAACCAACTTTCCTCCCAATTTAATATCAGAGGGTGCACTCTCTCCCACTGTCCAGCTCATTAATGAAGTTGTTAATATTAACTCAGTAATGACCACTGGGGTACTCCACTAGTGTCTAGCCTCCATCTGGATTTCCTGTTGCTAATCACAAGGCTTTCAGGATAGCAGTTTAGCCAGTCTTCAGTCCATCTCATTGTCTTCTTGCCTGTCCTGTACTTCATCAATTTGTCCATGAGGATGTTATGGGATACAGCATCAAAACACTTGCTAAAGTCAAGGTAAACAACATCCAGTGTTCTCCCCTTGTCCACCAAGATAGTAAATTTATGATAGAATGCTGTTAGATTGGTCTTGCTCCTTTTTCACCCATGTTTTTCTCTTTCAAAATCCATGCTAACTAATCTCAGTCACCATCTTCCCTTTCATATGTGTGGGAATGGCTTCCAAGAGTATTTGATCCATCACTTTTCTAGTGATTTGAGGGAGGGCTGACTGGCCTGTAGTCCTGCCCTTCTTGCCTTTCTCAAAGATAAGAGTGACATATTTCTTCCAGTCCTCAGGAGCCTCTCCAAACACTGTGACCTTTTAAAGACGATGATAGCTTTGCAATCATAGAATCATACAATACTTTGGACTGGAAGGGACCTTTAAAGGTCATCTAGTCCAACCCCTCTGCAATAAGCAGACACATCTTCAACTAGATCAGGTTGTTCAGAGTCCCATCCAGCCTAACCTTGAATGTTTCTTGGATGGTGCATCCACTGCCTCTCTGGGCAACATGTTCCAGTGTTTTACCACCCTTATCGTCAAAAAAATTCTTGGGTCTAGTCTAAATTTGCCCTCTTTTAGTTTAAAACCATAACTCTTTTCCTATTGCTACTCATCAGATCCCATGGACCATGTGTATGTCCAGTTTGTTTAACCAGTTTGTTCAAATGCTGCCTAACCTGATCCTGTCTATCAAGGGTAAGTCTTTCTTGCTCCAGGCTTTCCCTCTGATCTTGTTGGCATGGGCTTCCTGAAAATACTTTCCTGGTATTTTACCAGTAAATAACAAAGTGAGTAAGAGACTAAGTACCTCTGTCTTTTCTAAGCCCTTTGACACCAGGTCACCTGTCCCATTCAGCAGCAGGCCTACATTTCCTCTAGTCATCCTTTTGTTGCTAATACAGCTGTAGAAGGCTTTTCGGCCCTTCAGGTCCCTCCCCAGATTCAATTCCAGATAAGCTTTGACTTTCCTAGCCCTGTCATTATGTGCTTGGACTGTGTCTTTAGAGATCCCTGATCACCAGTTTCCACATCTTGTACCTCCACCTCTTTCTGATGTTTGAGTTTAGTCAGGTGCTCCTTTTTCACCCATGCAGGCCTCCTGCCACTATTGCATGACTTCTTGTGCATGGGGATGGACTGTTCTTGAGCACGGAGGAGGTGATCCTTGAAAGTTTATCAACTCTTCAGGATCCCCTATCTTTCCAGGATGGCCACCCATGGGATGCTTCCAAGAAAATCCCTGAACAAACTAAAATCTGTTCTTCTGAAGTCCAGGATCGTGATCCTGTTATTTGCCTTGTTTCCTTTTCTCAGGAGGAATCCTTTCTCTTTAAAAAAAAACCCCACCAAATTCTTTTGGCTTGTTTGTTTGTAAAGAATCATATTATATGGATCCTAAAGTTCAGTTATACCTGTAATTATCTGTAAGTATTGGAGGAATGTTAACTGTAACATAAAGTGTCTATTCTTGAAGACAAAAAATAAAGTATTCTTAGATTGTAGTTTGGCTGATTCTTGGAAGACTTGGAAATCATATAGCAGTAATACCGAAAAAATTAGTAATAAGGTAGGGGAATAGATGCTGTATTGGAATTAAACATAATTATTGGCAATAGCTTTTAGGCTTATAATAATTCATTTTACCCCTATGTGCAGTAAGAGAAGTAAATATCTGAGGTGTTTAAAGGAGACATAAGAGGTTATTTTACTTCTCAATCCTTAGTAGAAAATAAATGAGAATCACAGGAATCAACATGTAAAATGCATTTCATCTTGTGGACAATAGAGAAAAGCATGTATGATAAGACCTCTTCTTTTCTAAGCTTGTCAGAACAGAACTGTATATATATTGAAGTTGATACATGATCCTGATTATTTTAATGGAAAATAGAAACCAGAAATAATAGTAATAATTAATATTAAACATCCATGTTAAAGCATGAACCTGAGAAAATCTTGAAAATTCCACAGTAATCTCCAAGCCATTTCTCTATATTGCACATAGATACCTATATGCAACCTACATCCAATATGCAAACTACATTTATTTATATCTTTTTGCTTGGTTTCAATGACATATGAAGCCCATTTTTCCTTTCCTGCATGTAGAGTAGTCGTACATTCCTGAAATATTATGATAGTTCCCAAATTTATTTAAATTACAAGGTTTTATTTAAAAGTATCCATTGTATAATAAAAACTTATTTGCATTAATATAATGAGGTATTTAGTCTAAATTATTCTAGTGAGAGTAGCTATAAAAATTGTTTTGAAGGATTTATTTTCCACTTATGAGTTTCTTAATGAGGATTACCTCCTCAAAGGAGAACAAGTAATTGATAAAAATTTTTTTTTTGCTTTTCAATAATTTCTTCACTCCCATTATTTGTTCTAGAATAAGATGTTAAATCTTACCAATTTGCAACAATGAAACAATAACCATTCCGAAATCCTTAGTGTAGTCAGTTTTAAATTGTTGGCTACCCACATTATAAAACTCATCTAACATAGTTGTTCAAGGTCTCAGAGTTTTATTTTCTGCTTTGTTCAATTGTGTGAAAGCAGCTTTCATTTGATTATATTTTACAATGAAAACAAATCTCTGGATTTGCCACATGCTAGTGGCTTTATTAATACTGTAATAAAGTAATTTACAAACCAGTGTTGGGCTTGGCTACTGCTGAATAGTCATAGATTTGAATTAAAAACAAAAAGCAGCCATTTTGTGAATGTATGTAATACTCCTTGGGTCCACCTATAATCAATTCTGCCCACATCAGAGCTGGAGTGCATACTCTGACTTGTCTGCCATCCACTTTGCATGTACCTCCCAGGAGGGCAGAGAAACAATTCTGGATGAGATCAGTGGTACAGGCTAAGGAAGAGAAAGGAAATTATTTTCATATTTTACCTTTTTTTTTTTTTTCTTTCACTGTAAACTATAACACTGTTTCTTTTGTCTTAGTTCAAGGGAAGGTAAAAGAAAATCTGTTCAAATCTGAAATTCAGAATAAGGCCTGCAATGAATTTGGCTTGGAGCTACCATGTATCTGGTACTGTAGCTAATTAATGTTAGTATTTAGAGAAATAGTTTATTTTGGGTCAAGCTGCCTAAAATAACATAGTTAATGAAAGAGTACAAAGACCAAAGCCAAAGCTTCTTTGCCTAGTTTCTGCTTTGCTTTGGTCTCCAAGACATAAAGGCAACATTTTTTTTCATTAATTGTCATCTAGTTAAAAAAACCAACAAAGATAATCACCATTAAAATACATGAACTTGGCAAAAATTTTTTTTTGTTTTAAAATTACAACAAAGTTTTCCATGTAGTTTATGAGCTACCTGTGGCTGTTTGGCCTTTGCCTATCATTTTGACAGGTGCAATCACACTTGATAGGCACATAGGAGTGTGTAGGAATGTGTGTATCTTTCTAGGAATGTGTGTATCTTTCATGGAAAACTTACGTTCCCAAATAGGATGATATTAATGGCACAGCAGTCTGTACTCTTTTGTCTGAACTCAATGTTAGGCAGTGCTGTGATGTCCATGTTTTCAGCCTTTTGATTACTTTGAATGTGGAAGACCACCATTAGGGGAAACTAAAGTTTCATATTATTCTTGCAAGAATTCAGGTTCTAAGTCTAAAAAAATATTAATTAATTTATTAATGTCTTCTTAAGGTTTGTGTTCATATATTGACTATTCAGAATAGTGTTATGTTGCTGTGTTTTTTGAACTAATGCTTCGAACCTCAATGCTTTTTAACAGGAGTAAGGAGAGTGCCTTAAACTTCAAAACATGTTCTTACAAAGTGTTCAGCTTCCATTTAAAACTCAGGAAAGTTCAGCAAAAACCCTTCAAATACTCATGGCCATCTTAGATAACATATATATGTATACACACATATATAAAATAATTACTGTATATTTTTCAGGAAAACTATTTGCAAGTAAGGATTTTATTACCATGCATCTAATTAGGATTAAATAGGTTATTAAGTTATTATAATGCAGAAGTTTATTGGAAAATTCAGATTTAACCTTACTGCTAAGAATTCTTTTCTTTGTATCCTTTTGAAAATGGCAAGGCTTTTTATGGAATCTAGGTTATACTTCATCTCGATTTTGAGGAGGAACAATAGATACAGTTCTCATAAGGGTCAGAGTGAAGAGCTAAATGAACATTTTAAAGACATCTAGAATGTGTTTTGGAGAAAGGTATGTCTTGACTTTGGAAGAATTCCGACATACATAGGCAATTTATTAAGTGTCCTGTGGATGTGTAGCAGGAAATTACAAACTGTTTAGTTTAATATCAATTGTAAGAAAAGATTAAATATGACTCTAACAGATAGAAAACATTAAGATAGAAGATCTCATTTAAAAATAGTTGCACCACTATTAAATGGCCAACTTTCCACAAGGAAAAGTCACAGCTTTTCCATTTCATGGAAATTACATATTTATAAGATTTTACATGGATAGAGTCCAGAACAGAAAAGATGGAGACCAAAAATAAATGCTTGTTTTCTTTAGAAATGGTTCTGTATGACCTTAATATTATAATAATATTTGAGTAAAATATGCTAATTTGACCATGGAAAAGAAACACATAAAAATAGTCTGTTGTAGTTTCTTAGTCTTATGTGAGCAGAGCTGTAGTGGGAGTCCGGGGAAGATTTCTGACTTTGTTGATGATGCCTACCAGAACCATGGTTCTGCTTGCAGAAGGTCAGGTAGGGCCATCATTCATATCTCTTCAGAACTATTGATAAGCAATTTCCAATTCTGCACAAGGAGCAGAATGAACAAGAAAGTCCTGCTTCTTTCCTCCTGACCTTGTGCATCTGTGCTGGTCAGATTCTTTGGGCTCCAAATATTTCCAACTAAAAAGGAAATCCTGCAAAATTGTTTCTCTGTAATTGACTTAAAAATATTCCAACAAATCCTTATGCCTTATCAGTATTTTACTGAATCATTTCCTGATTATCTGACCACCAGCTTTATTCAAATGCTTAGCCTGCAGATTCAAGATCATCAGGACTGTGTCATGGCTTCTCCTTTTTCCTGAAGACTCTTATTTCTCTAGTTGCACGGTACTGTAATCATACATAATGACTCCACTGTTGTCTGTATAAATTCAAATTGAAGAAAAAAGGCCTTTGTCTGAAAATACTCTCTGAAGAGAAAATGAACTTCGTTGTGGAGCTTTGGGTCCCTTTTGAGCCCAACTTCAAGAGCAACTTTTACATTAAAAGATACACAGTTATATGTATATACGTGTGGAATCTACACATCAAAAAGAAACATTCATTGTTATAGGTCTGTTGCTATGAGGCTTTAGGTACAATGGTCTAGGTGACTAAAACTGGAGAAAAGATAATTGTGATATCATCATGTAACAGAAGAGTTGTAAAAATACTGTTATCTCTGAGCATGTCAGAAAATCATAGAATCATTAAATCATAGAATAGTTTGGGTTAGAAGGGATCTTGAAGTATCACCTTGTTCCAACTTCCCTGCCACAGTCAGGGACACCTCCCACTAGAGCACGTTGCTCAAAGCCCCATCCAGCCTGGCCTTAAACACTTCCGGGGATTGGAAATCTAGAACTTCCCTGGGCAACCTATTCCAGCAACCTATTCACCACCCTCATAGTGAAAAATTTCTTCCTAATATCTGATGTAAATCTCCTCTCTTTCGGTTTAAAACTGTTACCTGTCATCTCTAGAGTCGCTGATAAAGAGTCCCTCCCTATCTTTCCTTCAGGTCCCCTGTAAGTACTGGCAGGCTGTTGTAAAGTCACACTGAAGACTTCTCCAGGCTGAACAACACCAACTTTCTTGGCTTGTCTTCATAAGACAGGTGTTCTAGCCCTCTGATCATCTTCATGACCCTCCTCTGGGCCTGTTCCAACCCAAAAGATGGCTTGATGGTCCTTCTTCATTAGTCCATTTGTGATTTAGGAACTGGAAGAATTGAACTGAGGCCAGGCCACTGTTATTCCAGGCAATCACGGCTATTTAGAAACTTAACAGGGTTGATCTTAGGTAATGAGAGGTTCATCCCCCACCAAAACTATCTCTAGCATAGTTCCAGTGCAGTTACTTTTACTCCCATTTATGGTCTGATTTATTGAATTACCAACACATTCCTGATAGAACTGGCCTGTTCTAACTGTGGACACATTAGATTATCTTTGGGATATTTTGGAAGTTGAGGTTGGTTGAAGTTATGCTCCTATAGGCCATAGAGCCAGTACTCTTGTACTAAGTACTCTTGATAGGTTTATTTTCAGTGTAATTAAGTTTTGCCTCTGATTGCAGTAACATTTTTTCTGGCACAACAGTTAGACAGAGGCAGTTAAGTGTGGTTGTGTGTGTGAACAGTATTACTGTTCAGTAAGTGTAATCTGGTGGTAGCAGCCCTGCAGAGACCTGTCTATCCAGAATCTAAATTGGGAATTTGGATATTCAAAAGATCAGGCAAAGCAAATGGGAGATGGTATGATGGTATGAGACTTTTTTTACTTAGATGTGGCTTCTGGGGCTGGTTTTTCTTTTTTTTTTTTTTTTCTTAGAATAAAGTAATTGCAGTAGATGCTTCTTTTCGGGATTTAAGTGAAGGACTTAGCTTCTTTTCTGTATTCAGATCTGGGATCTCAGTACTCTGGCTGTAAGTAGAGTGGCCCAATACTCTGGCCACTCTGGCTGTAAACTGTTGCCCAATATTTCTAAACAATCCAAGCTCAAGAACTGGACTCACACTTTCAGCAAACTAGAGGACTTTCAAGTAGAAACAGCTATTTTTAAAGCAAATTTTAGAAATCCAGAGTGGGGTTACATAATCCCCATAAACATTGATTGTTTGAACACTGCTGCCCTTTGATTTGTGTAAGGAATTTTGAATGTATTCAAAAGAAAAAAATAATAGTAAGAGGTTGTGATGCTATTTAAAACATGACTGCCCATTTGAAAAACTAATTTAAGTACAATACTCTGTGCATTGTTCTGTGGACAAATCTACCAATTTGTTAGCAGAAGTTAGGTACTGATGAACCATTCAAGAAGAAAGGGAGTGAACACACACACAAAAAGAGAGAAAACATAATTATGCTGCAGGAATGAACTGTCATTATTATCCAGGCATTTAAACAATTTCTTAATGTATAGAGTGGCTATTCTTTAAGAGAACTTTATGCTCCCTAATTTCACAGAATCACAGAATGGTTGAGGTTGGAAGGGACCCCTGGAGGTCATATTGTCCCATCCCATTGCTCAAGCACGGCCACCTAGAACCAGTTGCCCAGGACCATGTCAAGATGGTTTTTGAACATCTTCAAGGATGTTCCTTGGTCACAGCCTTTCTAGGCAACTTGTGCCACTGCTTGGTCACCCTCACAGTAAAAAAGTGTTTCCAGATGGTCAGGCAGAGCTCCTGTGTTTCAGTTTGTGCCCATTGCCTCTTGATGTGTATTTGGATTTGTATTGCTTTCTTAATATGTTCAGTTTTCTGTTGCTGTTCTTTGAATTGGTGGTTGAATTTTCAAGCCCAATGAGAATGTTGTAAAATTCAAGAGAACTCTTCAGTTTGGCCTAAATTTCAACACTAGAGTGTTATTCAACCAAAAAACCACCCTTTTCTTGATTAGACCTAGTACATTTTTCTACGCTTCTCACAGTAATTCTAAATCCTAACCCATGTTAAAATATTTCTGTGTGAAAGTCACACTTTTACCAAAGTAATCTTAATTTGAGGATTTTAACATGGTGCCAACATTCATTGGCCTTCTACAGAAAAGACCTTTGCATTTAGAATGTATATTTTACATGAGTAAATTACCAAAATATCCTACCATTGCATGTATCAATGGGTGTGAAATCTGTTGTCACTTAAACCTGATTGATTTTGCAGTTTCAATTGAGATAAACACAAGGAATTCAAACTAAGTATCTGTGATTTAGTAGCATAAGAGCTATTAACTTTCTGTGGAATTTAGACTTGTAACTTACAAATGTACTTAAGAAATTTGCTGAGACCTCTATGGGGGCTAGATACAATAAATTAACCAATTATAAAGTGTATTTTTTTCTGGAATATGAAGTATTCTATAATAAACTACTAATCCAATTGAAAACTGTGATTACTAAAAACTGTTTGCTTCTTCCCTCAAATTTCAAATGTTATCAAAGCCCATCTTTGACCTTATACTTTGCTGTCTGGCACTTTATTTTTGTCACAGAATGATGGTACAGGCTTATGGAAAGATGACTCATTTAACAAAAGGAAAATTAAATTAAAAAGTAGGGCTTCATACAGTCTTGCTTCCTTAGACTTCAAAGATGAAGTGAAACTGTTTCAAAGCTTTCAAATAGCTAAATTATTCTCACTGCAGTATTTACTGATTCTTTATCATCTCATCTGTGAGGTTTACATTAATCATAGCTGGAGACTTACATTCCAAGCTTAGCCATGCTTTGGAACATGGAGTTCTGAGACCAGGTCTTTAAACATTCAATTCTACCATAAAATAGTTGTTTAGCCTCTTTTTGTGGAGTAGAAAGGCTGCAGTGGGAATCCATTCCACCTATTTTCGGGAACTTTTGTGGGCAAAATGAAAGGATTACCCCATGTAGTGCCTGTCCCTTCCAGCTGACCTAGAGGGAGTCAAGGAAACTTGTTTAGATAGGACATACAGTTACTGCAGGTTTATCCTGAGACATTGATCCCTCACAATTGAAATACCATGCACCTTAATGTCTCCAAAGGGTCTCTTGCTATGCTTCTGCAGAGGAAATGCATTTTCTCACTTCTGTTTATCTCCTGTTCTGTCTGCTGGTAGTCGTATAACCTCTATTGATACCAGTTGTATTGTCTCAAGTCTACACAAAGTGGTGTGACATTTTTGCCTGCTAAAGGATCAGAACAATCCAAGTACAAGAGAATACCATGTTTCCCTGAACCTGGCCTGTCACCTCTCTTCCTCCCTGGTTTTGTTGAGTCAAAGCCACACTTGAGTCATCATGCTGCTTACATAGGGCTACAAGAACAAATACCTTTTGCTATTCCTTAAGAAACAGGGCATGGGTAAAGACAGGATAAATAAAATGCTGTATTTCCCTGTTCTCAAGGAGAAAGTGATCATTCTTTTTGCAGGAAGTAGTGGTTTAGATTGCTTGATATCATAAGAAATATGTAACCTGGGTCAGTATACTTCCATATAGCTGGTTGTGAGCATAACACTAATTCAGTACAATTGGAAACCAAAGCAGAATGTGACTAAGCTTGTCATTCAAATGAAACATTCTGGTATTGATAGTACTGCTGAAAGCAGAGCAACTTGTGTAATATTAAGGAATATATAAATAATAAAATAATTAATAGTATTTTAATAAAGAAATTTCACACATTTTTAATTGTCTGATTTAGTGAGCTAAGCCTATATTATACAACTCTGAATATTGCAATTATTAATAATGTTTGGATATTTCCCCACAGACTTCAATGGCAAATGAGACATTTTTGATCACTGATCTGACTTACTGCCCAACCTAGTATGTGCAGTTCTATAGCTGTGCCTTGAGTCCCCCTTCAAACTGATAACTTCTCATTGGGAACACAGCCTTCCAGAAGGATCACCAACCTTGATCCCAAGAATTCAAGTCACAGAAAACCACCAAAGCATTTTAGCAGACCTTTCCAAAGTTACTAATTGTATATAACATTGATAACTTATGAATATGGAAGTGAAACAATGCCCAATATTTGAGACTTTGGTCAGGTATGAAGAACAAAACCCAAAGCAAGTAAAAATGAAAGTTTTGCTCTGTTTCAGCAAATTTCTACCTTCTGTGAGACTGCAGGTACTGGAAATGTGTTCTAGAATTCAAAATACAGAAAAATAGTCTCCACAGAATATTGCCAACTCATAATATTATAACATGAAGCCAGATATAACGTGAATTTATAATTAAAGTTACCAGATGACAGTTTCATGTAATAAAAGGGTTTTTTGTTAAAAAAGCTGTTGGGTTGCTCAGTAATAAACAGAAGACTGCCAGCTGGACAAGGAAAACATTACAGAAATATCAAAGTATTTGTAAACAAAGTAGGACTAATTAATCATAAAAGACATACTAATACAAAGTGCTAACCTTGTCTCCCTTTTCTCTGTGTACCTTTAATCATAGAATTTAATTTTTCTTTCTTTGCAAAAAAAAAAATCTGTCATTTTCTGTCCTAACTTTTGCAGCAGACGTGGATCCAAATTTACTGCCTTAATTAAACAAAAGAAAAACCAAAGTTCTAAAAATACCTGACATGAATCAAGAAAGCTTTTCGTATCTGTAGCATACACACAAGTTAAAGTAAGTTAAATCTATTTTGCTAACAGAAAAATAATTTGAGGCTGACTTCAAACCCTGTAATGACTAACAACTGCAGTACAACTGTAAAATCTGTTCCTGTTTTCATATACTGTAGCTTTTTCCACTACTGCAAAACCCAGGGAGTTTTGATAACTTTCAGAGACATTTTAATCTTACCTCTTGCAGAACTGTGATATTCTGATAGTAGTTTCTCTATATTTGGAAGATTTCTGTGAATATATAAACATTCAGCATTCCATATTCCATATTCCAGCCTTTTTCATCTTCAAGGTGCTATTCATATTATGGGGTTTTTTTCACTTCTAAAATTTAAATTAAAAAAAAATAATCAAGTCTGATACACTATCCCTTTACAATAGCAAATTAAATACAGCAACTGAACACAACCCTCTGCATTTTTCAGGTTTTCAACACACTTTTAAAAATAGTCAATATTATCAAAATAACATGGTTTGGGCTCCAGTTTAACCTTTCAGGGTCTTGATCTAACAGCATGCTGTTAGAATGACAAAGCATCAAGAAGTCCTACAGAGATCTGTGGAGTTCTGTAAGTATGCAACAGTCTGTTCACACATTATTAATTGCGGAATGGGTCTCTAAATTAGTTTATCAGGCAGGTTAATGGGCAACAGCAATGACCACAAAACCTCAATTATCAAACCCCTTCTTTCATGTAGAGATTAAAATAGCTGACAATCTGAAAATTCATTTGCACTGCAAGCAGGCAAATAGGTAAATACAGAAAAACTTACAGGTATCAGAAATTAAATTAAAACCTATACAGTTCTTAAGTAGTAAAAATTAATATTAGCTAGATTATCTATCCTACAATCAGAATCATTCTGCTATGATGGAGATTTTTTATAATTAACTTATTTGGAGGTAGCAATGCCTCTATATAAACCTTGCTTCTCTGAAAAGAAGAAAGAATAATCAGAATTGTCACTAGCTGTTCCCAGTTAAAATTTCACACTGTACTTTTTTGATATCAATGCTGGTCCCAAGACTTTGGTGCTGAAGTGAGTTAACATCTTATTTTATTCCCATCCCAGAGAGTGACCTTCTGGGTTCTCACAATAAGGTCCAAAAAAGAAGCAGAAAATTATTTTAATAGAAAATGAAAGAAAAATGTATCAGTGACATTATCAAAGATAACTAAAGAGAGGCCAAAATGAACCAGACAATTTGACTGACCCAGAAGAACCAGCTGGGAAGTTGGACTGATTATATTTATCCCAGATTGCTTATCACTTTCTGTCAAGGAAACAAACAATATCATCTCACTGATATGAAAAAGATTTAAGGGGGAAAAAAAAAAAAGGCAAGCAAGCATTATTCCTGCCTTTACAAGGGGAGATTTTTGTTCCTGCTGCTACTGTGCATGGTTTCTTTCCAGACCCACTGAAAAGAAGAACCTGTGCCAGTGTGATTTTTCTTGAGTGGAGGGATGTGACCTCAGTGTTGGAGTCCTCTGCCCTGTGACTCAGTGCTCTTTCTGCTACTGACTTTCTGCTAAACAGAACTGACTTTCTGCTAAACAGAAACATGTAATTTGGATTTTTCTACCGTTAAAAAGTTTTATAAACATAGAACCACACGTGGGAATGTGCCCACATGATGACCTGCTGCAACATGTGTTTGCCATGCTGTATTTGAGAGAAATAGTGCGGTAAGGTGTTAAATACAGGTAGCCATAAGCAGTAAAATAATTTTTCCATATATTCTGTGGAAATGCTACTGCATCTGTGAATGTCAGTGACACTATGTCAGGAGCAGAGGGACTCTGCTGGACTTGCTTTTGTGGCAGAGGATAACGTTTTATGTACTGTCATCTGTCTGCTAAACAAGATGCTACTTCGAAAATATGTTTCTTTGTGGGTTTTTTTCTGCCATTTAGCTTTTCGTGGAGAGTATAAACAAATTTAGGGGATGGAGGAAAGGTCTGTGGAGTTATGTCTGCATGCAGGTTGCACTTTATCTTCTTGGTTGCAGACCTAACATCAGACCTAATCATCATCTGCACAGGTTTCCCACCAGGAGCTATGGAGTACTATGCTGATTTCTTATTAAAAAAAAAAAAAAAAAAAAAAGAGAGATAGAGATGACTTGCCAACTCACAGTTTTACATGGATTTAGAACATCGCAAAAATGACACAGAGAAGGAGTGATATCATGTGATAAATTGCAGGTGGCTACAGCTGAGATGGTTGCAATAGTCCTTCTTCATTGTCAGAGAAGAGAATCACAGAATCAGGAATAGTTTGGGTTACAAGGGACCTTTAAAGATCATCTAGTCTAACCCCCCTGCAATGAGCAGGGACATCTTCAACCAGATCAGGTTGAAGACACATGGACCTGTCTGATCTGGGGTGATCTAGAAGCCTTTAGTTCTTCCTCCTGATTTTAAATGATCCAAAAGTGAGCTACTCAGAGTAGCACACTCTGTGAGCACACTCATACTGGTGTATGCTGTAGTCATTTAAAGTTAAGCAACATGACTGTCACCCGTTCTATCCCACCTACATCAACTTCCAGTCTGCTCACCACAAACCTCAGCATCTCAGCCTTTTTGAGCTGATGGCTATTGCTTCCCTTTTGTAGTTGTCCAGGAGTTAACAGTCGTCTTGGAAGCAACTTAGTCAACAAAACAACCTGTGTCCATCTGGATAGAGAAGGCATTTTCTAGTTAACAGATTCTCCATTTTTTTTGCAGCCTTTGTCTGCCTAACAGTTTTGTCTCCTCCTCGGGCTCTTCTACAAATCCTCTAGATGCAGCTCTGTTGTAAATTTCCTACTACTATATAAAGTAGTACTATATAAAGTACTATATAAAGCCCATAGACAGGTATTACAACTTTAATGCAAGATAATACTGAGATTTCCCACTATTTTTGAGTGAGTAGTTCATGGCATAATTAATTCTAAGCAATTTAAATTCCAAATACACCATTTTGCATAACGTATTTTGCTTTCATGTCACCTTTTCAATTATCTTTTCATATGTTAGTACTAAAGAAAAATTTTTAGTGTATGTCTCTTCTGGTTCACCTCATGCATTTTCAACCACTGGGAGCAACTACTAATATTAAAATTATTAGGGAGTGTGTACGATGTGTTATAATTATTTCAACATTTTTACCACTATAAAAATAAAAACCCAGTATAATAAACCTGTTAAATTTCTTTCTCTTTTATACTTGTTTACAAACTATTATGAGCAGTGGTTATAAAATCTCTTTAGTCCTATAGTTTTTGGAGTACTTGTCATTCACCATTTTTAATGCTATGTCAGTTTATCTCACATTATTTATCTCCATTACTGAAATTATCTCTGGCAGCACTATATAATAATAGGTAGTTAGGAAAATATTTCTTATGACTTAGGACACAGAGGTCCCTTTTTAATATCTCTGCTTAGATAATGAAAGAAGAAGAGTCTTAATATGCTTTCTCTGGTGTCCATTTGTTTTGAAGTTTTCTTTACAAGTACTCCCATAACCAGGAGTAATGTCTCAGCGCACAGAGGTCTTGTCACCCTCTTTCCTGTTTATAGGCTTTATTTGGAGAGGCTTATTGGAGCTCGTGTTACTCAAACCTGATGTAATGCCACTTCTCAGGGCATTACATATAAATATATATGTATATCTGAGCTCCACTGCCTTCAAGAGCCTGTGACTCAGTCCCTGCTTCATTCTAGCAAATACCTCTATTTTCTCCCAACCAGGGCAATGCAGAAAACATCAGAAAACATGTCCGTCTGCAGATAATACTTTTAGAGAATGCAGTGATGGCAGAGCAGAGAATCTACATCCATCCCAGCAGAGCTCTATTTTTATCTCGTGAAAGTGGTAATTTGGCACAGAAATTGCTCATTAACAATGAAAAATAACTTGATATTAGGTATTCTTTTTAATCCTATATGTTACATTTATTTCCATGGCACTTAGGAGCTGTATCCATAAACAGACACCTGCTACACCAAGCCCTCTACAAACACAGGTTTAAAAAATAATAAATCTCTGCCTCCACCCCCAAAATTTCTGTGTCAGCATAAAAGAAGGGGCAACAGATGGGTGCAAACAAAGGGACAGCACAGAAGCATCAAGGCTCTCTTGCTCAGTATCGTAGACATTAGCAGAGGCCTAAGGACATTGGCAGTCTAAATCATGTACTCCTAGCATATAAACATCTCAGTAAAGGGAGGATTTGATAGAAAAATAAGGAGGTAGTTTTGTGGCTTTTTATATGGAGGTCCTTCCAAGTATGGTGGAAAGAGAAGGAGAAAGCAAGACATTGTTTGACTTGCAAAAGGTTTATACTAAGGCTTTTAGCATGCTTATCTATTAAGGGTTGCAAAAAGAAATCAAGGTCTTCAGAGGCTAACCTGAAAGGTCTATAATTTTCCATAACATATATGTGAACCTCTAATTCAAAGTATAGCATATATGTTATACAGGTTAGAACATATTGTTCCTGTTGGAACTATGACAGCAATTAACTATTCAGTGAATTTATGATCTAGATTTGAAATGTTTAATGTCATGTAGTATGAGTAATTTAGAATAAAATATCTTTCAACACAAACCAGACAGGTTTTTACATTTGACAATATTGTACGTCTAGAGCTTTTCTAATACAGGAGTGACATAAATACATCAGCCTGTACAATGAAATATTTTATGTATGATCTAAGATACATAAATAGTGTCAGAGTTTGCAAAAGCAAGTGTAAATCAGACGCTTTTGGATAAAAGCATATTGAAGGCTTAACAGGAATTTTTCTGTTCTTGACCAGAAGGCCAAATATTTTTGAAGTGAGGTGTTTAACTGATCTGTCATTATTTACCTACTGGTAGGGAGAAAGATTGCACTTGCTCTAATCCATCTATTGACATAAACAATGGAAACCAAATTTTGTGTTGCTATGTGAGAAAAGGCATATGTATTTAACTAGGCTTTTTTGAAAAAAAAAGAGGTGAAATACTTTTATCCTGTTATGTTGAGCTGACCTAGATTTTCCTCTGGGCTTGGCCCACTCTGGCATGGCGGTTCTGCTGTCTGACACTTGCACCTTAGTGACCCAGTCCCAGAGCTCCTAAGCAGTCCCAGCTGCTGGGAGGCTCTTCTCCAGCAGCAGAGGGTGACTGGGAGAAGCAGAAGCTTTCTCCACCATGTCTCTGTCCTTCTTGTTGTGCTGTGTTTCTCTCAAGAGAGAGAAAGTGTGCTTGGGAATCCAGGCAGAACTGGTGAGGGAGATGAGTTATTTGAATTACACTCCTGTGCTGCGCTCATGCCTCCTTTCATTTGTACTGGCTAGTTTGAGATAGCATACCTGGAAAAGGGAGAAAGCCACTGAATTGCCATGCCAAGTAAGTCAAAGACAGTCTTAAGCAGAAGGTAATTCTTCAGCTGCCTTTTGCAACCAAATAGTGCTTCCTATGCTACAAAGTTATTTTTATGGTCTCCTCTATGATCTTTCTTAAATAACACAGAATTTGGAGAAATTTATTGATCTTTCTGGACTGCCTGAAGCTACTGATGAGGAAAGATAAAATGAATGTATCCGTAATTTTCAAAATATCTTCATTAAATCAAATGTTTTGCTTCTCAGAAGCACAATGTTCCAACAGAACAGTTGTTCCAGGGAGAAGAAAATAATTTTTCACATTTTATCCTTGTTTATGTTTCAGTTCTATTACAGTGGCAGTGGCTAATTGCTAAATAACACAAGTCACTTGACAGGAGTTTCTATTAGCGTGTTATTATCTCTGCTGAAAAAAGGAAATTAGTTTAACATTTCAGTTACAGGATCTAGGCAGGATTTTTTACAGAAAAACATCAACATGCATAGCACAAAGTTTTCCCCTAAGGCCAGATAAGTATGGGAATTTTCATTTTGACTGTTAATATGAAGTAGTACCAGAATATAGATTCAAAGTCTGCAAGTGCTGAAACATTAGCTACAAAGTTACCTATGAATTTCAGATATTTCTTTTCTTTTATTTCAAATTAATTTCAAGAGACTTTTTTGTTCGCTTTTTAAAAAAATATTCACTCATGCAACAAAAGCTCTCCATTCTCTGATATTAACTGGTTACTAGATGAAATTAATGTTTTATATAAAATTTGTTGTGCTCATAGTGTGCTCATAGCACACAATATTATGTTAGAAGCAGCATGGAATTCAGGTGTTTTCCTTCACAGTAACAACAGATTTCACCAGTCATTAAGTCATAATAAAAAACTGTTATCTGTTCTATTTATTTGACAAGTATGAACTTTTCTACCCTTTTTTCCCATTTTGTAAACTTTCAGTTACGCTGATCAAAAAAATCTGACTGCAGTACTAGAAAGACACCATCCTGCCCTGAAGAATTTACAGTTTAGAAGACACAAAAAACCCCCCACTAAAGTACACAGGTATCTGTGTGATTAAGGCTACGGTTCACGCCTTTAATGAAGGTGTCTCCTGTAGATTTCTAACTAGCCATTAGTTTTTCCTGGGTTTTTTTTATGTATCCTGAATCTTTGTGACTGCATCTCTCATTTACCTGTTTGTTCTCTGCTTCTAACATAGACTTATTCTTCACCATGTATCCCCAGTTCTTGAACTCCCACAGCATCCATCTTCCCTTCCTTGTCCTGACTTTTGAACAAAAGAAAATAACATAAAAATGCCATCAGAGAGAGACCACACCACCAATCTTGACTCTGAACATAGACAATACTGTTTTAATTAATAATTCAAAGGAGTCTCTTTTCTTCACATGGTAGCCATATGCCATGAAGAACACATAGCTTTCTTTTAGGACAAAAGATACAGGAAGTAGGGAAGGGCTGTCAATAACAATGGAGATTTTTCTTAGTGCCAGGTTATATGATTAATTTCCCAGAGACTGAACGATCTGAAGTTTCCTCCTGGTATTCCCTTCTGCAAAAGCAGATCACAATCTGATAGTGAGATTACTGAAATAGCATGATAAACTGCTTCTGTTCCCAAGTATGAATGAGAGACAGCCCTCAGAATGGTGAATCCAGTCAGAAATCACGAGCTTCATACAGAGGAGGTTTTATGCTATTTATTGTCATTTTCTGTCTGATCTTTATTCAATACCCAAATACATACAGGCTTTAATTTTTAAATTACAGACTGCTTTTTAAAAATTAGCCAGCAACCCAGCTGGAATAGATTTTCTAGATATTTCAGCAACCAGCAACTCTCATTTCTGTGTTCACTGACAGATAGTCATAAGTCAGAAGAGCTTAGTGCTGGAGATAAGATCTCCTTAGTCATTGCAGCCAGTTCTCTGCCCTTGCAGGCAAACAGGACACACATATCCCTTTCATAAACTTGCTTAATTCAATTCTAAACATGTGAAAAAGTTCTGTTCTCATTATTCTTTCTAGAAAGTTGTTCCAGACCGGTCTGTGCATAGATTTGTTTCACTAAATTCAGCATTAAAAGATACTCTGTCTAGTTCCTTACCCCCAGTTATTCTTCTTCAAGCATTATTCTTTAGCATAAACAGTTTTATTTGCTTTTAGCACTTAACCCCATATATATTTATAGGCAGCCTTATATTTTCTTAGCCTGCACTGTGCCAGGCCAAACAAGCAAAGCCTTTCACACTCTGATCCCAGTGGTGCTATGCTGCACCTTTCCCAAGTCAGAATTGACTCTTCTTGAGCTTTAGTGCCAAGTGTTATGTGCAATACCAAAGGCGAGAAGTCACAAGCACTTTTTATAACAGCACTGTTACTCCACTACCTGTACAACTAATACTGTATTGTATTTTGTTGCTTCATGGTGGTAGCTCATTGTTACCTCCCCTCATGATCATTTCCATTCACTACCTTCTAACAAGTTCCTCTTACCTGTCTCCAAGTCCTGGATTGAACCCAGCCAACTAGTTTACTTAGGCCTGTGTGCTCCTTGTTGAATGAAGACACGTAAGGCAAGAAGCACTTGTAAGCACCTCCAGCAAGGACATAGAACAGAATTACACACAAAGATGCCTCTTTCTGTATCTTTTTATTGCCTTCTGGGCATCAGGCTTCTTAATGAGCTGAAGTGAGGTACCTGAGTTAAAGGTGTCAATATAGATCTGAGGTTATGGCACCTGGTCCATTCCCTGGGATCCTTGACCTTAGGGTCTTCAAGCTCCTGCTGTAAGTGGTGAAGATATCCCTCAGTATCAACTGTCCCTATTTGTTTTTTGTCACCAGAAAATCTGTCAGCACGAGATGTGCCAGTTTCATTCATGGAATCATTAGACATGATAAGGCTGAGATATAATCCACAGCAAAGTCTGAAAGAAATCTGCTTGCATACTCCCTTTCAACACTGATCTACTGCAGCCTCCTATCAACCTGTCTCCTTAATCTTCTCCAGTTTTTTGTCTTTCAGTGACCCAGATCATATTTGTCTGCCTTCTTAAGTTTGGGTATAACTTTTAGTACTCTCCAGGACACCACTCTCTAGGCAATGGATGTGTAACACTAGGCTATCTATCTGTGTAGTATTATCCAGGACTTGTGATTTGGGGCAGCAGTGTCTGAGATGGTTATTTCAGAAGGACTTGAAGAACAGGTGCAGGTGCTTCCGTGCCATCTGTACCAATCATCCACAGAATGAGTCCTTATAACAAAGTTAGGATCTGCAGTAAATGAGAAAAAGTTATCATTCTTTAAGTGCCACAAAAGAAATGAGAGGAAACAAACCACCAATGTCCTGGGTTTTCCTTTTTGTTAAACACAGTAGCAGCTGTTAAAAAAGACATGCAATATAGTGTTAGAAAAACCTTGCTGCAGAATCTGCTATTTGATATGGCAGGTCTTCCAAAGCTTTGGAAGATATATATCTTTGGTCAAAATTCACCAATGTCTTGGGGTTTTGCTTCCACTTAAATTGAGATAATTTCCATTTCCATTACCTGTCCTGCTTTTACCCCCAAATTCAACATCATTATCTCTATTGACAAGTGAAACAAATGCTCATTTAGTTTTGAGGACCTTCCAAGCTTATCTTTAATCTTGACCTTCTCAACAAATTTCTTTTTTCCTTGCTTTATTTTAATTAAAATGGTTGAGAAATATCTGTTACTGTTTCAAATAACCTTGACTTTCTGTTCTCTTGAACTCTTGAAATAGGACTGTTTATTCTAGCATTTCAGTGGGAGGTGAAGGCTAATGTCTTCTGAAAATCTAGCTTCAGGAGTGAATTCCAAACTCATAAAAATTCTAGCATGAATCCTTAAGTATTTTCAAAAGGATGCAAGAAATAAAGAAGGTTAATTACCAGTGACTTTCATGTAAGTCATTTAGATATTTTTGAAATTTTTGCCCAGAGTGTAAAGAGTGTCAGTCATGCAATCTGAATCTTTTGTAGTTAGCTCATTTTGTACACACTGAAGAACTATTAATTTATAACTTCTGTCTTTTCAAGTTTAAAGATAGTAAAATTTTTCAGAAACAGATTTACATATGTACTTATGATCAGTATCATTTCACTGTACCTGTCCCATATTTACCATTGAGTTTTGAGTTAATACAACAATTACAACATATCAGCTTGTAAAATTTTCATTTGCTGGTTTATCTAAAAATTGTCAACATTGTTTCATTACAAATTAGTAAAAATTATCATATTTTAGAATAAAGAACTGAAAATATAAAGCTGCCTACTAAATCTTTTTGGGTTTGCACTAACAATGTAAGACTGTTCCTTCAAACTAGTTTGAGGCATTTTTAAAACTGAGATACTGTGTCATGATTCTACATTCTCGATTATTACTGCAGAATCAGCTGCAAATGTCCTGCCACTTTTAATACAAGCAATATTTTTTACTTCCATTTCATATATAACCACTGGCAATAAACAGGAGATTTAAAATGCTTTTTAAAATTAGGTCTCCTGGCATTTCTCATTGAGTATTTACACTATGACGATTCTGACAGCTGGATAAACACTAAATAGACTTTTTTCTAAAATACAATAACTTTATAGAAATTAGAAAGTGAGAATTTTACATACTCTCAAGGTTATATAAAGACAAAGCAATTAAATACCAAGACTGTGTACATAAAGGAAAGACTTCCTGCCCTATACTTTAGGCACAACCTGCATATTCTGGGATGGAGACCACAGATGACTATTCTGCCAGTACCAAAACACATGCAAGTGCTGTAGATCCTAAGGTGTTGCCCTGATGGTAGGAGCAAATCATTGCAGTTTGGGTCACTGATCCTCCATCCATTGGCATAGAATAAGAGTGACAGAAGAGTAGATTAGTTGGACAGGTTCCATCTTGTCGGGGCACCAAACTCAGGGCTGGAATGGTTATTCTGTTAAAAAGTAGTAAATTCTGCACAAGCAGAGAAAAGAAGTTGGTTGTTCAGATCTTTTATTTGGCATTATGTGAATATGACATGTGGGAAACCTGCCTCGTGGTGGCTTTGGGAAGTGCCCCATCATGCCCAAGCCATGAGACATGTTCTGTGTGTGTCCATACTCCTAACACCTCAGTCTGCTTGCTGAAGATACAGCATGTTTGTCTGGCACATGACAGGAATAGTTGTCTCTGCTTTAGCTGTCCTGTAGTCTCTGTACTGTGACATCATTGACTCCTTTTAATACATCCTACCCTAAGTGGTCTGAATCACACCCTCTGGTGTAGTCCATGCATGGGGGAACAAGTCTGAAATGACCAGCCTCTTGCCTCTCACTGAGGTCTTCTGCCTCCTACTGCACCTGCGAGACAGTGCCTGGGGGTGTTTGGACCTTCTGCATCTCACAGCATGTGGCAGAGATGGGCACCAACCTGCTGCTATAACAAGCAGCAGGTTGGTGCCCTGCTGCCCCTGATCCCCCTGGAGTCAGGGATCTCACTGCACTCCTGGAAGAAAGGTTGGAGTTCTGTACCTGTGTGCTCCTACTTATCCTCAACAACCTCCTAAATGTCAATAAAGGCCATGGCCACAGCCCAGCCATGGACCAGAAGGTGGTGAGTAACTGTTCTGTAGATATAGGGCAACCAGGCAAATCATCTTATCCAAACCTATCCTCTTTCGTGCAAAAAGGCCACACTCTTAGATACATGCAAATATTTGGCAATTGCCCACCAGCACCAGAACAGCTCCTTCAGAGGTCCCACTTCTTTGGTCAAGAAGATCACCATGGTCCTGCACTGCCTAGTCACTCTCACTGATCCACTTACTCAGATTAAGGTGAGAAAAACTCTTACTGGCTCAAATGTAACCAAAGTACAAAGCCAGTTCTCTCTTTTAGCTGTAATTGTAGTGTTTTGCCAGGCACGGTAGTCTGGGGCAACAGAGAAGCAGGGATGGCAAGCAAAATACACCATGATCCAGCTACTGTCTTTTGTATTAGAGGTCAACTCTCATCCTATCTTCAGATCCTGACGTGCCAAGCCACCAATAGCTGACAGGCAGTGTAAGTTTGGTAACTCACCCTCTGGACATGTTAAGCACAATTATTGACTCAGCAGTTCCAAATGAAAGAATATACCTTGACAGGGAAACCTGGTAGCAAAACAGCTTTAAATGGAATGAGATTACTGGAGGCTTGAGCCTTTGTCTTATGCATGTAGGGTGTGTGCCTTGTGTCTCAGGGTCTTTATAGCCAGGATGCTCAAGGAAACTGAGCAAGTATTATTATCCGGTCACTGAGTTACATTTGGCCACTGACAGGACAGGAAGATGGTCCAAGCCCAGGGGAAAACTTCTGTATGGAAGACAAAATCACCTCAGACACAATACCTATCCTTTTAAAAGCAAGGGAAGAGTCTGTAAAGAATATGAGATTTAAACGCTGAGAATGAAAAACCCTAGGTTCTCTCTAATACCTATGGAATCTGTGAGATCTGATGATTTATCCTGGTTGAAAATCTAAATTTTGGTACCTATAAGTAAGCCCATGAACACCACTAATTTCAGTAGTCTCTCTGACTTTCCTGTGTCTGCACAGGAACTTGAAGTTTGGTACCAGTATAACTATTTATCTTGCTCTTTATTTAATGTTCTAAAATTCTAGACCTTTACAAGTAACTGAAATAAATGTTGTTGCCTTTATTGTGGAATTGTTTTCCAATATTCTAATGTTATTATTTCAAAATTTTTTAGGGATGCAAAAAGCTTCCAATTTTACTCATATTTTACTCTTTAAGAAATGTGGCTAACAATTTTTGTACTCTAAAATAACCATGAAAATAAACAAAACCAGTAATAGAATAAGTATTTAATTCTTTCCGGCATTTTGCTCTGTAACCCTAATATGAACCACTGGAAAATGTTATAGCATCTGACCTCACTGAATAGTAATTTACAGTGCAAATATATATAATATTCCTTAGGCATAGCAGGCCCAGGGAAGAAAACAACAGCAAGGTATGCAATCCTACTCTGTAAACACATGAAGAAAGCTGCCCCTGAAACTGCTTTTCCTCTCTCCTTTCTCTTTAACAACTCTATTTTGATTAAGATTATATTATATTGTTGGTTTTTAATGACTGTCCTGGCAGTCTTATGTGGAGACTTCAAACAATAGTAAACATTAATTTATAACTCCTAGAATTAAGATCTCAAAAAGCAGAAAATTCCTTTCAACAAACCTTTAAGTCTCAGTTCAAAAGGAATAGGCTTATGTTATCTCTCATATTTTAAGCCGTGGTGAGCAATAGATATGTTGATAATTGAAGGTTTCAGGGTCTGTCCCAGCAGAATGACAGCTCCAGGCTTTTTCGCATGTTTGCTGTGAAGTGGTAGAAGGAAGGAGGGGAGACCAGAGGAGATAGATCAGTAGTAGTGTCCTTGGATCTGCTTCCCTAGGATCATGTGAAAATAATGTGGCTACACTCTCTGTGGATACACTCCCTAATGAAGAGTCCTTCCCCTTTTTTCCAGGCCCCCTTTAGGTACTGGAAGGCTGCTGTCAGGTTGCCCCAGAACCTTCTCTTCTCCAGGCTGAGCAACCCCAGCTCTCTCAGACTGTCTTCGTAGGAGACGTGTTCCATCCCTGTGATCATTTTTATGGTTCTCCTCTGGACCCACTCCAACAGGTCCATGTCTTCCCTGTGCTGAGGGCTCAAGAGCTGGATCACAGAATATTCATGCTTGTAAGGGACCTTTGAGATCCAACCATGAAAAATACCCACAACAATACAACAACAGCAAACCAACACACCCACACAACACACCCACACAGAGACAAAAAACCCCAACAATCTCGGGCATTAGAGATTGCCTAACCACTCTCTCAGTAAAGTAATTCTTCCTAATATCTAATTTAAATCTCCCCTGACGCATCTTCAGACCATTTCCTTTGGTCCTGTCATTATTCACTTGTGAGAAAAGGCCACACTCACCTCTCTACAACCTCCTTTCAGGTAGTTGTAGAGGGCAATGAGATCTCCCCTCAGTCTTCTCCAAACTAAACATGCCCAGTTCCCTCAGCCTCTCCTCATAGGACTTCTCACCAGCTTGGTGGCTCTCCTCTGGACACGCTCCAGCGGCTCAATGTCCTTCCTGTAGTGAGGGGCTTCACAGTACTCAAAGTGAGGCCTCACCAGTGCGCAGTACAGAGGCACGATGACTTCCCTACTCCTGCTGGCCACGCTATTCCTGACACAGGCCAGGATACTGTTGGCCTTCTTGGCCACCTGGGCACACTGCTGGTTCTTGTTAAGCCAGCTGTCTACCAACACCCCCAGGTTCTTTTCTGCTGGGCACTCTTCCCCAAGCCTCTAGTGTTGCCTGAGGTTGTTGTGACTGGAATGCAGGACCTGGCATTTGGCCTTATTAAGCCTCATCCATTGACCTTGTCCCATTGATCCAAACTGTCCAGATCCCCCTAGAGCTTTCCAACCCTCAAGCAGATCAACACTCCCACCTAGTTTGGTGTCATCTGCAAACTTACTGAGGATGCACTCAATCCCCTTATCTGGATCATCAATAAAAATGTTAAAGTCTGACCCCAGAACTGAGCCCTGGGTGCAGTACTCCAGGTGGGGTCTCACCGGAGCAGAGCAAAATCACCTCCCTTGACTTGCTGGCTAAGCTTCTTTTGATATATCTTGATATATTATATACATATATACGTAGATATATTGTATATATTTTTCATACTGAATGTAAGCACAGGGACTATTGGCAAAATTGAAATAATATCTTTTTTCTACTTCCTAAAAATGCTCTAATGTTGTTATCCATGGAAACTCAATGCTTACAGAATATGATTTTCAGAGAGAATCTGTTATTCTTTCAGTTTTCCAGCAGGACTTATTGATACTGAGTGGGTGGTAATCAAGTAACCTGCCAAGGTCACATACTGAGCTGTTTCTTTCCCTAAAACTGCAGTCCAGCATCCTGCTGACTACCAGCCCTGCTTATTACAGGCAGCCTCCACCTGTTAGGAATTAATAGAAATGGCCATATCACTACCAACAGTGAAGGAAAATGAAACAACGTTTAATGGTTCCCACATTAATGGATCTAGTTTTCAGGTGAATACTAAAAAGAGGCAGAAACAATTCTGTCAGCTGGATTACTGAATAGCCTTTTCTTCTGTGGTGATCAAAGTCATGCTAGTTTGTTGGCCAATTTAATATGCTCAATGCACTTTTAGAGTGCATTCTAAAATATATTTTTTAAAACATTAATAAGTATTTAGGATTAAAAACACAACCCTGTGCTCTTCTCATTCCTGACCTATTTTTATAAAGATGAATATTTAAGTTGCTCTGTGTAAATTATAATGGGTAGAGGAGTGACATTCTATCATCTATGCTTCTCATGATGAAATTATTGCTTGTATTCTTAGTGATGCCTCATCTCCTGCTGCCCAGGTATGCTATTTTTCTCAATATGAAGTTTAAATGTGAAGAAAATCATGCTTCTGCCATTCAGACCAGAATAACTGAAGTGCAATTCTTTTTAGTCAGAGTCACCGGAAATATTTCATGCACTAGTTTCTTCCTTGTGCTCAGAATCATCAACTAAATGGTTGAGAAAAGAGTAGTGAAGCCTGTAGGCACGTTAAGAGAAAATAATTATGAAATTTTTGATTATGTTACTCTGTCAGTGTAAGCATACTTTGAAGGTAAGTGTCAGCCTATGGTTCCAAAATCAGTAATGATGTTACCAAATGAAATTATCTCTTTAAAAAATAGAAGAATAGCATGAAAATAAAAAGAACTTGACACAAGTTACAATTGCTAAGTGGTTTAAGTAAAAATAACCAAACAGTTAAGTGTTGCCAGATGGCTTTACAGCCATGAGAAAACAGAGATATGGAAACTCAGAAAACTCACCAGCTGACTTAGAAAACATCCTTTTTAGTGCACGGCAGTACCCAGTGATGCAGGACCCTTCCCCATCCCCCCATTAGTCGTGCACATGGAAAAGATGTGAAAGAAGCCATAAAAAGGATCGTGATCAGAAATAGTCGCAGGAAGCCTGCTCCTCCTTTTTCTGGGTCTCTTTCTGCTGACATGCTCACACTTTGCATTGCAAGGGGAGCAGTCCATCTGGAGGGTAGTGGCCAAGAGTCCCCCAAACTGAGAAACCTCCAGCCTTACCTGGAGATGTGTCCCTTGGCCAGGTTAAGGCAGCACTACCTCAGCCTGTTGGCTCAGGCGAGTGGGTCACTGCACTGTGTCCCTGCTGGGGGACCTCTGCTCTGAGGTTACACTGCTTTTTTCTGAGAATCCTGCAGACCTGACAACCAGGTGGTGGAAAGACCAGTCATTTCCATGAAACCAGCCTGCCACTCAGTAAAAAACAACTTCAGGACAGAATGTTCAAAGATAAAACATAGCTTTTTATTTTGCGTTAATACATGCACTTGTCCATTTAAATGGCATTGACAAGACCACAAGAATTGCTTTGTGGAAAAGAAAAGCTTTCTCCTTGTTGAAAAAGGCCCAAACTTGGTTCATGCGTAGAATAAAGTAGCCACTTTAAGTCTTTAAATATTCATATTACTTTTACTTGCATGATCTGAAAAGATTATTTTAAATTAATTTATTCCCCTCGAGTAATTAAATACAATGCTTTCAAATGCAAATATCCAAGTAATATCGTAGTGAAATTAGCAAAATATGAGGCTAGGGTGCCAAGTTCAGGCAATGATCTTCAGAAATGCTGACTATAAAATGTCTGTTTGCCTGATGTGCAAATCACTGTACTATACAATCACATAAAAAGCATTCACAAACTGACAGGTTGTACCTGTCTGGTTTTGAGCATCTGCCTGATAAGACAATCCTTATTAATCTTAAGCATTTCTTTTCTCAGTGTTCTGCTGGTCTAAATCCAAATAACTCAGATACATTTCCTCAGAATAAGCTTTTTAAGTAACTATTATGTCACACAGTATGTGACATCTCTCTTGCTCCAGAACAAGAACTAAATCATAGAATCGTAGAACCATAGAATGGTTTGGGTTGGAAGGGACCTTAAAGATCATTGAATCCAAACCCCCCGGCCATGGGCAGGGACACCTCCCACTAGAGCAGGTTGCTCAAAGCCCCATCCAGCCTGGCCTTGAACACTTCCAGGGATGGAGCATCCACAGCTTCCCTGGGCAACCTGTTCCAGTGCCTCACTGTAAAAAATCTTTACCTAATATCTAATCTAAATCTCCCCTCTTTCAGCTTAAAACCATTGCCCCTTGTCCTGTCACTACACTTCCTGACAAAGAGTCCCTCTCCGTCTCTCCTATAGGCTCCCTTCAGATATTGAAGGGACATTATAAGGTATCCCTGCAGCCTTCTCTTTTCCAGGCTGAACAACCCCAACTCTCTCAGCCTGTCCTCATAGGGGAGGTTCTTGTTCTTCTTACTTCAAACAATCTCTAGCAATTGCTGTAATACAAAAATATACTACATTGTATCTTTAAAAGTGTATTTAACATTAGTGTATGCAATGTTAGATCGTATGTTGATGCTCTTGAAGTTTGCTATGCATATTCTTAAGGAGAATTCTTATGAATAGAGTTCTCAAAATTCAAGACACACTCTCTAAATGACATCATCACTTTAGAAATTCCACTATAGAACAACCAAAATGAAAAAGAATATGGTAATCTAAACTGTGCAGAAAACCCTACATAAGTTTCAGACTAGCCTCATCAAACAGATCTTTTAGACACCACAGTGGAGTGTTCCTAAACAGCTGTGAATGCTGTGATTGTATGTCGTTTCATCAGTTTCAGCTGAAACTAGTTAATCATCTGAAAGAAGATCCTCTCAGGAAGAGGAAAAAATAGAAACAGACTTCTTCCCCCCCCAGCCCTCTCCCTGTTAGGCTTCTCAGGAGTACAGGTACTGCAGAGATACCTCTCACTCCAAAATCGGAGAGGGGGATCAATAAAACCACTTTACCAGGAAATCTTTGCACCTGGTTTGAAGGGCCACACATTCCCCTTGTCACTCACATTGGTGCTCCAGCTGCTGAAGGTCTGGGGTAGTTTTCAACTAATTTGCTGCATTGCTGCGCTCAGGTTTTGTATGGACAAAGAGCAGATTCAGATGCCTCAGAGAAAAGCAGAAGTGAAGAGACCAAGAATTTTAGATGCTGTCTGTCCATCTGCAGTCTAAACAAGTCAAAAAAACAGACTGTCAAGTGCATGGTGTGCTTTTCTGCAACAGGATGCTTTACAGTGCTTCCTGGAGCCTTTGTTTCCTCCTGTATAAATGATAAACTAAAAACTGATCCTATCAAGGAAGTACAGATAATTTATTCATTAATATAGCCAAGAAATAGGATTAAGTTCATTCAGAGATCTATTAATGGGAATCTCATTCCCTAAAAATATTTCAGGAAAGGAAAAGTAGCCTCTCCGAAGTGTGGATAAGCCCCTCAAGACAAGCAGATCAAAACGGCCAATGAGAAGTAGAAAGTCTGTTCAAAGTTACTTTTTTCACTGAATAACTCTGATACAGGTCCTGCATCATGGTTAAAAGGCTAGTAGCCTTTTAAAACTGGGGCCAATTAGATCATTCACCAAACACCTAGTTATTAGGCACAGCCTAATGGGATGCTTATAAGTGCACCTGAAAGTGTGTTATTGTTAATGCAGTAGACGATGTTCAAAAACAGTTTAAATGAACCAACTTGCTTGAAAAAGACATTTTCAGATCCTGAAATCTTTCCAGAGCTTTGTTCATTCAAAGACAATAGCTGGCAGGCTGCCTGAGAATGTGAATGTGATAAAGAGAAAACTATTATATCTGGCACTTCTTTTGCAGGAAACTGTAACTCCTATGTCTCATTTCTCTGCTCTGCTTGATAATGTAATAATTCTCATGAAAGGAACACACAGAACTATAATGAAAAATGATACAATTGTGCGGTGAGAGATAACGCTATTTGAGACTTCGAGGTTTCGAAGTACTGCACAGTGCTGTAGCTGTGTGGCTGTCTGCTGAAGTCAACACGACTCGTTTGCCTCCAGACATTCACACTATCTTGAAAACTGAGTTGAGTTCAGTTGAGTCTTAATCTCTGCCTACCTGATCTCTAGGTGTCATTTCAGGCTCCGTGCGTATATGGGGCAGCTGCCACAGAACTGCATCTGAATCACAGGTAAAGCTTGCTCAGAGAGAGGGGGTGACACTCCAGTGTTAACAATTCAGCTACTCTTTCCTGTTCCACGAAAAATTTCTGCCACACCTGAATCTCTTTTAAATATATGAAATATTGATCATAGAATCATAAAATGGTTTGGGTTGGAAGGGACCTTAAAGATCATCAAGTTCCAACCCCCTGGCCACGGGCAGGGACACCTCCACTAGACCAAAGCCCCATCCAGCCTGGCCTTGAACACTTCCAGGGATGGGGCATCTACAACTTCCCTGGGCAACCTGTTCCAGTGCCTCACCACCCTCACTGTAAAAAATCTTTTCCTAATATCTAATCTAAATCTCCCCTCTTTCAGCTTAAAACCATTACCCCTTGTCCTGTCACTACACTTCCTGACAAAGAGTCCCTCTCCGTCTCTCCTATAGGCTCCCTTCAGATATTGAAGGGCCATTATAAGGTATCCCTGCAGCCTTCTCTTCTCCAGGCTGAACAATCCCAAATCTCTCAGCCTGTCTTCATAGGAGACAGGCTGTCTTCCATCCCTCTGATCATCCTCGTGGCCCTCCGCTGGATCTGTTCCAACAGGTCCATGTCTTTCCTGTGTTGAGAACTCCAAAGCTGGACACAGTACTCCAGGTGGGGTCTCACAAGCAAAGAGTAGAGGGGTAGAATCACATGTTCTTGTTATCAATTAATTATCTACAGGTAAACTGCAGGTTTATTCCTGGGAAATAATTCATTCAAGACTTAATCCAAATTTCACCAAGTTGATCAGCAGTTTGGTTTTTTCATTACAGTGGTCAGCTTTTGAACAAACCCTTAACTTCTCCCATTAGATGAGTACATTGGGAACTTGATCTACCTGATTTATTAAAAAAAGCACTGAGCATTTTATTTTTTCTTATCAGCAAGTAGCATTCAAGTCTGGAAAAAAACCATCAAGTGACAGAATATCTCTGTTTCTCAAAATGCAAACGTGTTTGGAAACACTTGAAAGCCTCTGCACTAATGAGGGCAGAGTGCTCTTTGCAGGCAAAGAGTCAGAGCTGGGGAACTCGGCCTCCTGTGTGAACCACAGCAAGATGTGCCGCCCAGTCTCCTCCTGTGGGTAAATAACATTCTCCCACTGGGTTGCAGGGCTGTGTGATGAATAGCGTGCTGCAGAGTCAGAGATAGAAACGGAGGAAAATCTGAGAGCTGCAGAGTGCTCCTGCCATAACAGAGCACAAGACCTAAGTTCAGGTGTCAAAGACTGATTTCATTTGGACACATCCTCAAAGCATTCAGAATACAGAGCAACCTCAGGGCAAAGCCCTTCAAAACAAATGCTATCTGCTGCAGAACCCAAACATTGCTCTTCAGGAGATAAACTAAGTGTCTGTTTTAGTGGCATTATAGCTACTAGATTAATTTTAAGCTGATCTGAACACAATAACAGGAAAAGATCAAAGACATTAAAAGGTATTCCTGAACCCATAAATAACAGTTTCTTGTACAGATAGATGACATTTGGGGACTGAGTTAAAAAGATTAAATCAACATCATTAATATACGACCCCAAGGAGCAACAACTCAAGAACTTATTCTTGAGGGACTGCTTCAAGGCTATAAGCAGCTTCAGATCACCGGTCTTTACAAAATAGTTATTTTATGTGGACATGATGAATAACACTTCATCCAGGATAAAGCCAGCTCTGGTACATGCTTATCCTATTATTTTCAGTTATGCTGGCAAAAATGATACTTAAATATCAAGTAAAAAAAATATTTCTCTATGAATGTCTGTTATCTTCGGACAAAAAAATCTGTCATGGAAAGAGTGGCAAAGGTAATAAAATTAGGAGACATAAAGTAAAAATATTGGAATATTAAAATTGCATTTTTAATTACATTAAAAGTATAATATGTTATAGTATGGAAGCACTTTACAGCTGCCAGTAGAAAAGACAGTGAAAAATCATTGCAATAGAGACAACAGCCTGGCCTAGGACAGCATCAGTTGGACAAGTAAATAGGACAACTAGGAAGTGACAGGTATATAAGCAATTTTACTTTTAAAGTTCAAGGATAAAGAAATTTTTCTTTTTTTTTAAATTTGGAGATTTTAAAAAATCTCCTTACTTCAGAGAAAAGGTAAATACATTGTATGTTAATGACTACAGAAAATTCTTATTGAATAAGGAGCTCTTAGTCATAAAATGAGTAAGAGTTGTGGAATCCAGCTTCATGTAACTAAAAATTATAATTCATAGTTTCATTATAAGTATAATGAAATGTGAGCTTGCAGATCAAACAAACTCATCATTAAAAGCTGTGAATCAAAGAAGCATTAAAGCACAGACGTATTTGACAATCTAATGCAGATACTGAAATTGCTATTGGGCTAATTAAAATGTTCACTAAACTGCAGAATCTTTTAGATTTAGAAATGTTATTGTAAGCTGCCAAAAAATAAAGATTTAAAAGGCTGATAAAGCAATTCCTTAAATGACTTAAATCCTGCGCTTTTTCCGTGTAGGGTTTTGGGTTTTACTGCAAACACAGCATAATATTTAGAGTAGAATGAGAAGTTGCATGGAAGAAGATGCTTATTACAAAGAGTAGTTTCCCAGAATCAGTAGGTGGTAGAGGTTGGACGGGACCTTTTGAGATCATGTAGTCCATCCGCCTCTGCCCCTCTGCTCAAGCAGAGTCAGCCAGAGTAGGTTGCCCAGGAACTATGTCCAGTTGGGTTTTGAATATCTCCACAGCACAACCCCTCTGGGCAACCTGTTTCAGTTTTTAATAGTAAAAATAGTTTTTACTTCATAGTAAATAAAAAAAAAAAAATTAAAAAAAAAAAAGGGTTTTCTTATATTCAGATAGAATTTAATGTGTTGTAATTTGTGTCCATTGCTTCTTGTCCTGTCACTGGGCACTACTGAGCAGATTCTGGCTCCTTCATCTTAATTCTCTCCCAGCAGGTATCAGTACACATTGGTAAGATCCTCCCTAGCCTTTCTTTCTCCATGCTTCCTTTTACAACTCAGCAGAAAAAACCCCCATTTTTTGTAATTCAGCAGGGCATTGGGTAAAATACTTGGATATTGTGTCCCCTTGCTCCATTTTTTTAGTCCAAGTGGGCTTCCCAGATTGTCCCATCCCAGATTTTATGGGGCATCTTGAGAAATTTTGGAGAGACTTTCTGCTCTTGACTGTTTACTTGTAATAAGTTGCTAATGGAAAGCTGTGAGGATAGTTAACTTCAAAAGGTTTGTTTTCCTTTGCTGAAGAGAGGATCCTAAATAGCGTTTCTTTGTAGTGCTGTGTCTGTCAGCAAAGAAACATTCCACCCGAAAATCCTTACACAGATCTAAATACATAAGGCTATAAATAAATGAGGTTATAGGCTAATTTACCAGATAGGCTATAGCTTAGCATTTAATTATATTTCTACAAAAACCCCTCTAGTATCAATCAATTGAAGGAAAAAATGAATGCTGCCCCGTATAATATGAAGGCACAATTTACCTTTTGTTCTCTACATCACAGATCGGGAGTTGTACTACGTTTAAATTCTAACATGTCCTCAGATAATTGTGCTTGGAAAGTGATATGTGCAATTCATTTCAAGCCTTGTACATGTTATAGATCCATGTGGCCAATCCCTAGTGCAGCTGAGCCAGCTCATAGTTCACAGGAGAACTGATGGAGGGGTCCCAGTCATTCTCCAGAGGACCCAGTATCCTGAGGATCCCTCTTGCAGTTGACCCCACTCAAAGACAAAGTATGTAGATAAGGGTCCTCTACTACAAAATATTGTGTGGAGGTGTCACATCTAAAGAAAGTAATGGAATACACCTGAACCCCTACATAATTTTGGAGGCACCTTGGATGCCAACAGAAGAAACACATTCAGGTTCCTTTTAGTAAGTAGTAGTTCGCTGTCGCTTGAAATTAGACTTGATTTGCATATTGAAAATCTCTAGGAAAAAATGAACTATACTAGCCTTCTTTAGTGATCAGAAACCAATTAATATTCTGAAGATCTCCATGCTGGATGCATACTGTGTTTTTTCTGATTTGGGAAGGAAAAAAAAGTGAACATCCTGGTGAAAATATTAAGCAGTATGTTTTACATTGGAACACATGCTGGAAATAGCCTTGTGTTGGAGAGGTTACCTGGCAATTTATTCAGCTGCTTTGCTGGCAGGAAAAATGCAATGGTGGTATTTCAAAGTGGCTGAAAAACAGTCAGAGCAGTTTCACATAGCTGAGTATTCAAAATGAAAGCATTTAAATTAGTCAGTATGTTGGTTATTTTTATTTTTAACTCCATTATTAGTTGCTCATTGCAATTTTGAAATATATGTTTTGTTACAGTAAGCAGTGACATTAAGATCCCTCCGACAAAATACTCAGTGAATAGTTTAATTTCTATAAAATCAAACTTCATACTTCTGTACTTAATTTGACATATTTTGTCACATTTTAAAAGTGAGCATTTGAGTGAAGGTACTCTCAGTTTAGCTACAAGTGATAATTATAATGAAGGTAAGACATCCAAAACTAATAATTCTTATAAACAAAGAAGATCTATTTTGGGCAAAATAAAAGACTTAGGAACTCTGAATACATTCTGCTGTATACCTATGCACTTGCTGATTTAGAAAAGGCAGCAAACAGTTCAGTCAGTATTAGAAATAGTACACGGTCATTTAGTAATTTAATTGTAATGTCTCCTCAGTCTGAATATAGTTTGCATCAATGGCAGACAGATTATTAATGGAATAGAAATCACATTAATTAAACCTGAAGGTGATACCAAACTTAGAGCTTTTCTTAATATTAGGGAAGAAAGCAAAAATGACACGAGAGTACAGAAGTATAAGCATGTTCAGTAAATGAGAATTCAGAATTCCTGTTAGAGAAAGGCAAGGAAACAGATCTGCTTGAAAATCATCTGCGATAATCAATATGAGAGAAACATGAAAAGCAGAAAAAGTAGTGGGCATCAAACGATATGTTAATTTGTAACACGATAGAGCAGGAACATGATGAAGACTGCCTGTGCAGCTGCGTTAAGCTGGTGATGGTCTCATGCACCGCAGCTCTATCAAAGCAGTTCCTGAAATACTGCCTTTATTTCAGAGGCTCTCTTTAAATGAATGAAGTGAATGAAATGGAGTTCAGAAACTGTGAGGAATAACTGCACCAAGAAGAGCTGTCAAAAGACCTCCCTATGCTCCTTCTGTCCAGGTGATTACTGAAAGAGGGTCTGAATGCTGTGTTGGGTAATGGCTCAGCAGAGTCAAGCAATGTTTGATCATCGTAAGATACATGCGTATCTGTGTGGGCCACAGATGCCTGTATTTGGAAAATATGCCTTTTGGTTAATTCATTTTCCAGTTCCATGTGCCTGACTCAGCTAGTAGCTTCACCAATCTGGACAGGTGTATGTGGCACGTGGTGTTGCAGAGCTGGAAATAGGGTAGGACCCTGCACATCTGGTGGGAGACTGTAAGGAAGGCGTCAAAGACTGCCCAGAGGCATGGGTGGTCTCTCTATAGGCAGCTTAATTTAGTGAGATCGGATTTCATCTGATGGGGGGCACAACTCCAGCTCTGATTTATCAAAACCAAGATGGGATTGAGGCAGGATCTGAGGGTTTCTACCCTGGTAAACCTGAGGGTAGAACCTTCTCCCTGAGCACTGAGAAGCACTTTGAGTTCTCTAAGGAAGGTGAAGGTTTTTTCAAAGGGACATCTGAGGACAAAGAAAAGTAATAAATATGAAAAGGAAAATATATGTTAGGAAGCCAAAACTGGAATCTAGTACACTGTAGCTGACTAAAATCTTTAATTTGAGATTTCTAAACCATCTGGAGAGACAGATGCAAAGATGCAAATGGACCATATGGAGCCATTTTGGCATGAGATTTTTGATGTCCACATTTAATGTCAGTACCTAGTGTTTGTAAAATGATCATCCTGCTTCATCAGGGTTACTGATTTTGTTGACATTAGTATAGTAAGATTCTGGCTCAACATGATAGTTAAACACACGTGGGATAGGGAGCCCAACGTCCAATCTTAACACTCGAAGTACTTAAGTATGTACCATTAAAGTTAGTGCCATGTTTTATAGTCAAGTACTTTGGACCTTAATACAGTTAAATGACAATTCCAAAACATTTCAAAGTCAAATCTTAATGATCCCTAAAACTACTTTTCAGTCCCTAATTCTGCTGCTCTGGTTCCATAAAATCTCTTGATCTTTATCAAAAGAAAGAGTACTTGGTATTCTTGGGAATGAAAGACAGGATACACAGCTGGTTCTGTTATAACAGAGGAATGCATACAGAAAAGAAAGTGTCTGAGGTCCTTTTCATGTAGGTAAAAATAAAATAATTACAATTTTTCAGGTAATAATTTAATCTGTTTTGAGATAGAAAGCCAGATTGCAAATGATTTGTCTGGATCTGTTTAGTCTTCTTCCTTTGTAGCAATAGGTGAACTGGTCATTCCACTCCACTCAGCGCTTTTCAGGCCCCACCTGGAGTACCGTGTCCAGTTCTGGTCCCCACAATTCAAAAAAGAAGCAGACAGGTTGGAGAAGATCCAAAGGAGGGCCACAAAGATGATCAAGGGGCTGGAGAACTTGCCCTATGAGGTCTTTTCTCCCTGGAGAAGGCTCTGATGGCTACCAAGAAGATGGAGGCTCTCTCTTTACAAAGAAGCATATGGAGAAGAGGCAATGGGAACAAGTTGTACCGGGAGAGGTTTCATCTTGATATAGGAACAAAATTTTTTACAGTGAGAATAATCATTCACTGAAATAACCTCCACAGGGACATGGTAGAGTCCCTATCACTGGAGGTTTTCAAGATTCATTTGGACAGGGTGCTGAGTAATCTCATCTAGGCTCCCTTTCCCACAAAAGTTTGGGCCAGATGGTCTTTTGAGGTCCTTTCCAACCTGTGGCATCCTATGATTCTAACCTAGTTTGGAAGAGCTGGGCTAGTTAACAGAAAATGCTGGTTTGGGGCAACCTCTTGAATGTGATTAAATGCCATTTTAGGAAATCGCTGTGAAAAATACTTTTGAACAAGTGTACATTGAATTAAATAAGAGTCAAACATAATTAGTTTTCACTGAATCCAGATGGGTAGTTTATATAGCTAATATTACATACATTTTCTTGACTGGGACCTTTCCACAGAAATAAATTAAACCATTTATTCATCTTAGTTTTACTGTAACAGAATGAGCAAAATAGATCAAAAGTGAAATCTTCAGCCCAGCCTCAAACAGTTATTATGGTCATGTTATTTAAAGTGACCTAGCCACTTAGAAGACCAAGTATCATTGCAAAAGACCTAGAGATGAACTTGCAAATCAGAACTGTGAGGAAGGAGTAGCACTTCATTTAAGTGCTTTAGCTTGGAGTTCTAGGTTTTTCTCATTGTTCAGAAATAACGCCTACCTTGAACTTTTAGGGGTATAAATAGTGCAGTCAATTACATTTGCTGGCCATAAGCAGTGGAATTAAAATCTACAGATTGATCTTGGTGGACAGAAATATTTCTAAAAGTATAGCTTTGATTATTTTTTTTTTTTTTTAAATGGTATGAAATAATATATCATAGTAATTTTTTTCTTTACAATTCTAGAAGAGATTACACACTAAAATAAAGCATGTGGGTAAAGACTACACATATTGCTAGAGATGCTGGTTTTGAACGAGGAATATTCAAAGTTACACTGTGGTATTTGTTTAAAATTGGTTAATTGCTTTTTGCATAAATTACTAACTAAATAGCAAAATTAAAAGGCATGGCTACGTGTTACAACAGATTGATTCTGTTCTAATTTTTCAAAGGATAGTCCTAAAAAAAATATCAATTGAAAGAAAATGTGGATGGTTTCTCTACTAGGCTGCCCTTCGGTAACCATGGAAACTGCAGACTTGCCCAGGACATAAAAGAGAACTATATTGCATTGGACACCTTTATTTGTTTAGATTTGAAGTTTTACAGCAATGAAAGTCATATAACATTGTACGGTCGTTCTTTGTCAGGACTGTGACCTCCACACTCCTTGGAAACAAGGAACTCTGTAAATCTCTGGTGATATGGTACAGCAACAGCTGTTATTGCTGTCAGGTCTGTGTTCTTGTGAAGCAGAAAATCATTACTGATCAATAAATCAGAGTTCTAAGGAAATATTGGAAGATGACGGCGTCATCTCTCACTCTTCCATCCTTGCACTGTAGAGACATACAGTGAACACAGGAACTGCCCCAGCAGCATCTCATCCCTGCTGAGATGCACAGGAGAAGTAGCCCTTGAGCACTCACCCCCTCTTTATGAAAATGGTATGTCACTTTCAAGAATTATTAGCTCATTAAAGATGGCTCAGATCCCCACTGTCTGGAGACATCATGTCTATGCTGTAGGTACTGCAGGGGTACCCAGCCTTTGCTTCAAGGCAAAGATGATAAAAAAGGCAAGGTAGTGAAGAAATGGCCAGCTGAAACTCAAAATGCTAAGAAGGTTCTTCCTAAAGAAGGGAAGAAAATTTTAGAAGAAAAGGAATTTTAATGCAGTTTTGTCTGAAAATTGTTCACTGCTGCGTTCAGTGATGAAGCAGTTGCACAAATGTTTTTCCCAAATAGCTCCACAGTGAGAAGGGATACTGTTTTAATTGCCAGTGTTGTCCAGTGTGACTGGGAAAAGATACTTAAAAGGTCAATTGATGATACATTTTAATTTGAAGGTCTATTAAGAGTTTTAAGTTAAACAATTAGAATGTTAGCTATAATGAATATTCACCCCAAAATCCTGAATATACTAAGAATTACTGAAATCAATTAGCTTTTGGAATGAAAATTCTATATTTCTCTGTAATATAACTTAAACAAATTTTGAATGCACTCTGGAGAGAATGATATTTCTTCCCTTGTGACTGAATATGACCAACTGCAGTTGGACTAAATATGACCAACTGCTGCACATAAAAACTGTGCAGGTTTTTAATCAAACATGTACCCTATGCATTAAAGATCAAACCAGAGGTTTTTGGAATTGGAGACGCTGCTGAGTTTACTTAAAGCATTCCTGACTCCTTTAGGCAACATGTGCTCAGTTGAGCTGGCGAGCAGCAGAATTTGCAGCTCTGTGACCAAGCAAGCAAACAAATGAAAATAAAAGATTTGAGTTTATGAATTGAATAAAGTAAAACATTTTGGCCTAAGATTTTTGTCTTTAAAACAATTTCTAAGTCATGTTGATTTCAAAACTGAAAACATTATACAAAACATAACAGTTTAAAAGTATCTGTTTTTCCTTTTTTTTACCTGAAAATATTCAACAAATACTGATTGTAGCATGAGCAGTTTCAGTTATGTTTTGCAGCTAATTGTTGGCTCTGTACTTCATAACAAATGTTTTGCCAAAGAGAGAACTTGCTGGGGAGAACTTGGTAGTATCACAGAAATCTACACAGAGCACAGGATTGTAAGGAATTAGATCCAAAGAAACAGACTTTGAAATACTTGAAAATAGATTTGTTTCCTTGGTATGATTATGCATCCAAAGGTGGTTTGTGTTATTTTCAGCAAAACTGCTTTTCTGCTTTTCTTCCTTTTAAATTCCAGCTTTTCAGAATTCAGTTTCAAAATGATGAAGGAAACACTATTCCACATAGTTTTGTGAGTTCATTTTCAACCATTTAAACTATTTTTTACTTTTTACATATTTAAAGTTAAAAGATATTTCATAGCGTTAATTATGAAATACTTGCATAAAGGAGAAACAATCTTGGTGCAGACAGTTTATTTATGGCTTGAAGAGTTCTGACCTAATCTAAAATCTTATTCCAGCAGCTCCTTTTTAGCTTTGATGTGAGTTTCACTTGAATATGAATTTGGGCAAGAGTCCAAGGAGGAGGAAAGAAAGGGTGAAATTCTGCCATTATGGAGTATAAGAATGAAAATTAATAAAATGATCTGGAAAGCTGCCAGGGCTGCAAGGATGTATTTATTAATCTTGAATTACTTAGAAAGAAAACAAAATAAATACAAAACAAATAATATGATTGTCAAAGAGCAAACTCACATGGAAGCTCAACATGAAAAATAAATTAAAACTGTATTTATATTTCAGACATGACAGATAAATGGAATCTTTCATCATACTGTACAAACACAATTATTTTTTTATTTAGGGTATTCCAGGTAATTTTAGAAAAACAATAAATGTGTGTTTTAAAAACCTAAAACAAAAGAGAAATATTGTGTGGAGATCATAAAAAGTAATTAAATGCCAACTCCCTTGGAATTACTATTATGAAAACTCTAACAAACATGCTTTTAGGATTATGGGATTATTATAATTTACTAGCTCAATGCCTTCCTTTGTCTTTCCATGCAGGAAAAGCATTTGACAAGGTTGAGTGGTCAGTTTTTAATCAAGCAAACTTTTCAAAAGTGTTTCAAGGATATAGAAGTGCAAAATAAGTTTTAAAAAGCAGTGGCCTTGACATGTTTTCCAAAGAAATTTCCAAAGAGAAAGCAAAACATTTCAGAAGTTCATAGATGTTTTGAGAAATATATTTCATTCTATTTCCTATATCTGCTGGTGTCCTCCCTAGTAATCATAGAAAAAATAAAGCATTTTGTTAGGAAACTCTTGATGTCTGTATGATCTACATGATCTACAGGATGACCATGAAACAGCAATGTGCACTTGTGGCCAAAGAAGCCAATGGCATCCTGGGGGGCATCAGGAAGAGTGTGATCAGCAGGTTGAGAGAGGTTATGCTCCCCCTCTACTCTGCCCTGGTGAGGCCCCATCTGGAGTACTGTGTCCAGTTCTGGGCTCCCCAGTTCAAGAAGAACAGGCAACTGCTGGAGAGGGTGCAGTAGGGCGCTACAAAGAGGATGAGGGGACTAGAACATTTCTCTTATGAGGAAAGGCTGAGGAACTTGGGTCTTTTTAGTATCGAGAAGAGAAGTCTGAGGGAGATCTCATCAATGCCTATAGATACTTAAAGGGTGGGTGTCAGGAGGATGGGGCCAGTCTTTTTTTCAGTGGTGCCCAATAACAGGACAAGAGGTAACGGGCACAAACTTGAACATAGGAAGTTCCATCTAAACATGAGGAAGAACTACTTTGAGGGGGGCAGAGCCCTGGAACAGGCTGCCCAGTTCGGTGGTGGAGTCTCCTTCTTGAGACATTCAAAACCTACCTGGACATGTTCCTGTGCAACCTGCCCTAGGTGGACCTGCTTTGGCATGGGGGTTGGACTAGATGATCTCCAGAGTCCCTTCCAACCCCTTGTGATTCTGTGATGTGTCTTGTAAATTCTGTTACGTTGAGGGTGTGCATTATAAAAGGGGATTTCAATACTGATACGTGAGCTGATATTATAAGTACCAAACTTATGGACTGTACCTGTCAGAGGACAGGAACATACCCGTAGCACAGTCACTGAAGAGCTGAACATCAGTAAGCCTCACCACACAAGGGAATTGAGTCTGCTGGGGTGGGCTGTAGAATGGGATCTTTGCACTTCTGACCTTCATTCAGAGTGTAACTTGTAGAATTATTGTTACTAGGGGGAAGTGGGGAAAATCCTGATTGTATTGTCAATTCTATTCTCACCAGGTGTTAGTGAGCAAAGAAATATTGAATTACAGCCTGGGAATGAGGGGGATGTTTAAGAAAAGCGCATGTTTAAAGAAACCCTCTAGAGCAGCCTAAGTGAATCTCATGGGAACACAGCGCTGCAGATATCGACAGGATGCAGCCCAGCTGTCAAAAGGATTCCTACCTAAGCTGGCAAGCCTAATACACTGATAGGGTAGTGTAAAGGACTGGGTTAGAAGATAGTGTCTGGACTATTTATTTTAAATTGTTAACTATGGACTTTATTCCTCTTTTATTTTATTTCAAGGAAATTTATGGTGGTAAGTATTTAGTATGGTTTTATTTTAAATGCTTCATTAATTCCTATTATAACTGAGGATGTTGGCAGAGGAAAGGCATAATTTTTCTATGTTATTATTATTATTATGTATTTATTGTTCACTTATTTAACTTTTTCAGCACTTGTTACAAATTAAAATAATTTCTTTTCAGTAAACTGGAAGCTGAAGTAGTGCATGATTCCCCTGAGATTTAGGATTGCTGTTGGGTTGTATATGCCATTTGCTTTGCAAGTGAATGACAGCATCAAATTCTGTTGCTCATAAATATGCCATTATGATATACAGTTGACTTTAAGCCTCCAAACGCAGCAACCAATCCACATCTTTTTCTTAATCATAAACTGTAGTTAAACTTGTTCAGCTCATCTCTTAGCACAACAGGGCAATCCCCCCTCTAATTGCAGCCAAGGTTTCATACCATCTCCATTGCTTAAAGGTCTTTATTAGGTTTTTCAAGCTGTATGAAATTGAATAAGGGTTATGTCAAGTCATTTGTCACTCTCAGCAAGCCAGCATAAGAGGAACAGTAGATTTATTCAGGGCATTTTTCCAGTCAATGTATTTACAACCTCCACATTTATTTCAGATAAAGCTAGGCCACTTCATATAGTTGGTTTTTTTGAAATTTTACAGCAAATTCCTTCTGCATATTTTCTCTCTTGATTTTTATTTCTCCATCTCTTCTGATCATTGAAAAATCATCCCCAGGGGTATGGAACTGGCTCCTCTGAGAACATCTCTGCTTTTTTTGTGTCACTTCAGAGGACACAGGTGCTATGTTAAGGGTAATAAATTAAACTGCTTTTGGCATGCATTTGCCTTTTGCTTGCTAGAAATCTCCCAGACACTTTCATGACTTAAAAGGGTCCATGGACAATAACTTACCCCTCAAGTATTTTATATTCTTTATTCTAGAAGGAGAGAAGTTTATGATAAAGCTTAGTGTACAAAATTAGATTGGAAAGTATTAGTGAATGTTTTAAATAATTCATTTTATCCCTAGTTTTCCATACCTTTATTTTATCTCTCATTTAAGCATAGCAATATTGCCAGGCAAGTAGGTATATATATTTTCTTTATATGAAGAGGAGTTATGTGATTTTTTTTCTTATGCCACAGCAGAGCACTTCCTCATAGTTGTGCATGTTCAGAAATGGTGGCTGGCTGATGGGAGATGGTACAAAGGTCTTTGAGAGCACTGTGTAGTGGCTCAAGTACAAAGTTACATCAAATGCTATCCTAGGCTCTGATGCCAGGGGCTGGAGGCAGACGTGGGTTGGAGTTGTGCCTGAAATGCTGGAAAAAAAAATTGGAGGGGATTCTGGTACATGAGCTATGAAAGCCAAAGGGAAGGGAGTAAGGAGAAAGTACAGGCGCTGCTCCATCTTTTCCTTGATATACGCCATTACTATTTTTCTCTCAACAACTAAATGAGAGTATTTGGTTCCTAGTGACTTCAAAAAAGCAACAGAAAAAAATGTCTGTTAGCTTGTAATGTATCTCGTAACTGCTGTTTGCTGCTTCTTGCAATTAACTGGCATGGCTATTCCAAGTTATGATGTGTAACAGGTTTCCATTGGTATGTCTTTTTAGCGGAGTTTGTGTGCGATGCAAACTTCTCATTGCATTGGCAGACCCATGCAATACTTTCAGAGTACACTTTGCTGCCATGAACAAGTTTGCAGGGCAAGTGTTGGCTTATGTTGAGCATCCAGAGAGGCATGGAGGAGAAATTACATTATCTACAGAGCATATATAACAGCATTGTTTAAACTGGTTTTGGGGTGAGGGGGGCTCCCTGAAAAGGGGTAACAGGGCAATCCACTCATTCCTCTTTGCCAATGTACTTATTTTTCTGCTTTGGCATGGGAGAGGTTCAGAGTGGACATAGGGAGAAACATTTTCCCCATGAGCACAGTGACATCTTGGCACAGGTTGCCCAGAGAAGTTGTGCAGTCTGTGCCTTCAGGACATTTTCCAAACCTGCCTTTTCCAGCCTGGGTTGTCCTGTGATCCTGTAGTAAGGTAGGAACTGCATTTGCCTGACAGAATGCTGTAGCAGCTTTAAGTCAAGATTATTCTCCTTTTAGGTAGGCATACACAGGTAATATAAACACCACTCCTCAAAGATTTACTTTATAGTGTAAATACAGAAACAACATACAGTAAAAATTGAATACTGAGTATATTTATGGTGAACTATTAACACAGCTAAGAGTACTTAAAGAAATAGCTGTTACAGCATTTCCCTTTCTCAGATGAATAGGCTAGTATTAACACATAATTTCACAGTAAATCTAAGTAACAGTCTTGCTAGCTAGCAGCTGAAGGTCTAGAAAATTTCAGGCTCAGGATGTATATATTTCCATATTCGCAGCTGTTGTAATATAAAGTTCACATTTATACTCATACTGATTTATAAATCATCAGCCAAAGTTGTCAGATTCTGTGTGGCAGAAAGATGCCACACAGAAAATGAGGGTGACTTTAGTAAAAAATGAAAGTTATGATGTGCTGTGGTCTTGTCTTGGTACAGCATGCTACTAATATCAATAGACCAGGTGGCTAAGAGACAAGTCCTTCTCCAGGATTTTCTCAAAGAGTTCCAAGCCCAGGGCACTCACAAGAAAATGTCACCTCCGTCCATGCTCCTAAACGTTAAGGATAAGAACATGCTTATATGTTCTGCTGGGTCAGCACTGAATTAACTGTAACAAGTTCAGTCTGATCTCACTGAGATGGGAGAGAATGTTACCTCCATCATTTCAGGATTTGTTCTTATAAGCCCATTGTGAGTCTCTACCAATATGGCTATACCAAGGAATAAAGCACATTCCAATCAATAAACTGAAAACCAGGAAGGAAGTTCCTCTTTGTCTGTGGACCTTGAAATGTCAGACACATGAAAGTTCACAAGTGCAGTAGATTTTAATTATGTGAAAACTTTATGTTCACAATGCAAGTGGAGAATATGTGGAGAATATGGACGCCGCTCTGTTACAAGAGAAGCATTATCCATTGTCCTGTGTATAATCCTATTATACATTTCAGAAACTTGACGACGAGAGGATTGTATTTCAGACTTGCTCCTCTGGCTCTCTTTTGGGAAAATTAAATGATCAATACAGCTTTTTCATCACATATTTGCTCAAGACAAGGAAAAGAAAGAGGTATTTGCATATATGTGTGTATCTGATAAGAATTATTTCTCTATTAATAATTGTGCTCACACATTGCATTTCCAAAACAAAGATTAAACCGTTTACAGTTTAATTTATATTCAATGTACTCACATATTACTGATTTGCATACTAGTCATAGTAGCACAGTCCTAATTCTGTGAGAGTTGTGAATGTCCTATAAGATTCCTATTGAATGAATGGTAATTAAGAACCCACAACACAATAGAGAATCAGGCCACAAAGAGGGTACAGTACAATGTAACTCCTCTATACTAATTTCTTTGTTGCTCTGGTAATAGCACTTTCTTTTCATTCTTTATCGTGAGCAGAATTCTTTGCTGACACGGATGGGTACATCTGCTTTCACTGGTGTTGTGCTTATTTGCCCCAGCAAATCATTGACCCCAACCTCAAGATCAGCAGTGATTCCACTATATGAATAGGCTGTATTATTTTGTCCCCAAGTATTTGAATATTGAACTGAGAAACACTGTTTCTGTTCCTGCTGAACTGGTTGCTGTGGTGTTACACAAAAGGGACTGCTAAAAAGAGTAAGTAAGCAGGGTGAAATGATGACCTTGGTATGGGGCAGGACACCAAGAGAACCCAGGTTCAGACTATCTTTATCATTAAGATGAAGACTTATTTCTGTACAGCTTGTTTGCTGTCTTGAGAGTCCAAAGTGTAAGACCTCTTGTAACCACCACACAAACAAAAATACTGGCTAGTGAGGAGCATCCAGGTCTTAAAGGGTGAGACAAAACGAGAACTGCATCCATCTCAGCACAGCAAGACAAGATGTTTCTCTGCCTTATTTTGGCCATGCCAAGAGAAATTTATCTAGTCAGATGGACCTCAGAAACTCAGACAAGGCCAGGGAATAGGAATGGACATCTAATAACAGCAAAATGACTCCTCTGTAGCACTATTGAATTAATCACTTTACTTCCAATAATTGTCTTGGAAGCGCTCACAAACCCATGCTATTCAATGGCTTGCTCTCAATTTTAAATACTGGGGTTATAGCTTGTGGTAAAACACTTGCAATAGTAGCTGATATATTTACTTCTTGCTGACATTGAAAAGATAGCATATGTCTAATAATGTGTTGATACCTTTGAAGAACCCATTTTTAGACAAATAAAATTAATATTAGAAGTTTTACATAACCTTTATTTTCTTGGAAACTTAAGAGGTAGATTCACTATTGCTTTAAAATTGTTGATTTGATAATGTCAGCTAGTATTTAAATCCTCTTGTCTAGTCAGTCAGTGTCAGTCTTTTCTTATTTCAAGCAGCCTAATGGCATCCTCTGCTTTATCTGGAAGGATTATGGAGGGACTGTAAATACAAAAAATGTCCTTGATATCCTTTTATTATTGTCTCTTTTTTTGTTGAAAAAAAAATTATTTCTTTTTGATCTATCAGTCTGCAAGTTTTTAATAATCATTCAATGTGATTTCATCTTTGTTTATCCACAATGAATCTAGTTCAGTCATAGTTTCTAAAATATGAGAATGTGATTTAAACCAGATTAGAGAAATTTCAGCAATTGGTTTGCATGAACCCCTTCTTTTGAAATCCACAATAGCATGGCCAGGTGAGATGGCTGTAGATAAGGTTGTTCATACTAAAATCTCCTGTCCCAAAGTAGGTTGCCTTGTCTTTGGACAGAAACATTAATTAAATGACCTTTTCAAGACATCCTTCAGGTTTTCCCAGTAGTTTGAGGGGTCTGAAACAATAGGCACTCAATAAGTTATTCATATTTTCCTCCCTAGAACACCACTAGAATCATTTAAGGACCAACTTTTACTTAGAACACCTTAAAATGCACTTGAAAACCAGATAGGTTTCTAGGGTTCTGCCAGCCTTTGTTTTGAATACTCCCTCAAGGTTTTCTTGGTTATCTCAATGCTCAACAGTGAAAAAACAGCAAGCGGTAAGTTGATAATTATTGGAGGATAATTAGAGGAGGAAACAAGGATGATGTATAAAATTGTAAGTGTGAAAGATGAGATAAATACAGAAAAAATATTTGCGGTCTTTTTGAAGAAAAGTGAAATGACATCAGGAAGTCAATATTTCAAGACAGGGAGAAGAAGTGGTTGTTCACACAGCAGCTGTAACGCTGTGAGACTCCTCCATGCAAGAGACAGTGGAACACAACTTGCAGAGGTTTACACTGAGTAAAAAAAGGTAGGACAAATGCAGAGAAGAAGAAGTTACACTGGAGTATTAAATATAAACAAAAATAAAAAATGTCAAGCTTTTGGCTCAGGAAATATCTGAGCCATAATTTTTGGATATGGGAAGAATGCATGCAAAAGGTATCACTATTTGCTTGTCCTCTTTTTTGCTCTTTCCCAGGCACTTACCATTAGTCATTGCCAGGGACAAGAAACTGGGCTAAAGGAATATTTAGTCTCACTCAGTAGAGCCTCTTTTCTGTTACTTCTTTATAAGTTTCCCATTGCTTTATCAAGCTTGCTATTTCTAGAATTTTCTTCCCTTTTCTTATAGGACTAAGGTATAGAATTTTAGTTTGTAAAAAGCCACAGAAATAGCATATACTGCAACAGAGATTGTAAATAACCCTTACCAGTTGGGTTTGTATGTAAAAGAGTGCAGAAGTGAAGTCCATCTAAACATAATTTTCTTTCCCAGGGTATTGCAATAATTCAAGGAAACACCCAGTGTAAGAGTTTCTCTTTAATTGGGAGTGTACTTTATTGTTACTAATAATTGAAAACTGTGCCTTTTAATAAGGCACAGTTCTTTTTTTAAAACAGATATTTGCTTTCAAAAATATCCATTTGACAGATGTTTCTCATAATTTTTTCTAAAGCAATAAATATGTGCCAAAGTAGGCTCTCTTTCCCAGACCTTGAAAAATGGTAAAATAATTTAAGTAAAGGTATTTTAGTGTTTTCAGTGTTTTCTTGCCTTTAGTATTGCTAATTAGAAGCTGCTCCTTTAAATGAAAGAGATGCTCACATTCAGTTTATCAAAAAGCCTGGAAAGTCTTGTGTTTCTTTGGATGTTTGATAGGATTGGCCCTTATTGGCAAAGGTGGGGGTTTTTTGTATATACAAAAGGAGTATGCCTGAATATGGCTTGACTGTAAGCTTTGTATATTGATTGCTCACTGTGTGCCAGTACCTGCCTCCTCTGCAGCATCTTCAAGTTTCAAAAAAAAAAAAAAACCAGAAGAAGATAAGATCTAACTCAGCTCCTTCTGAACTATACCCTTCCAGACAATATGCCTGCATGTGTGAACTATTTCTTTTGCAGTCTAGAGGAGGTACATTTCCCACTTATGTGTTATTTGTGTTAGGGGTGAATTACCTCTAGGTTCTGGAGATACCCAGCCAGGATGTGCTGGGCACTTTGTCCTCCCTCTTTTATTTGCTCTCATCCCAGAGGGCACTCTGGTTCTTTCTTTTTAGCCTTTACTGTCTTTGTTTTAACATACAGAAACTTGTTTTGATCAAGTTTAAACAAGCTGTAAGGATGTGTGAAGTCATAGTTAATAGGGAATTGGTAGTGTTTGACACTCACTCAAAACCTGTAGCATTTTGGGAAAAGCAAATGCAGTTATTGCAGCAGTACAATGCTAATATTAAATCAAAATTCCTACAGGTTTCTCCACAGCTTTGCCCTAATTGTGATTCAAGTGTTTGACACGTGATGTGACATTCATCATACCTATCTCTTGCTGTCTAGACACTGGGTGTTTAATATAAGCTGGTTGTCTAGTCCTGTTTGCAGGAGATATTTCCTAAGCGGGATTCATCCCAACTGTGTTACATATTATCTTAAAAGAGGATGAATTTTCTCTGTCATTTCTCTGTCCTTTGAAATACAGAAACATCTGAGAAAACTGCAGGTAAGCGATAAAACCCTGTTGTAGTGACCCTGACCAGAAGACATGGACCAGTTAGTGGTGCACACAGAAGTTAAACCAAGTGCATCCAGGCCCATGTTGAGCTGCACGAATCCCTAGGCTGTGGGACAAACTCAACCAGGTGACCATGACAGAGCATCCTGAGGGCAACTCCCACCTGTTACTGCAAGTACTGGCCACCTTTGTGGCCTTGACTTTAACTAAAAGTGCAACAAGAAGTTCTCAAGTGAAGATCATTTGAGTGTAGAAGTGATTAATATACGTCTTTATTTGTAATAAAATCCTACAACAGCTTGAATGACAGAGAGGGGAGAATGTCTGCTATGACAGGGTCTGCATGGTGTGCTGTGCGTGGGCCAGGGTCCTCTTTGATGCTTCGTCATCTGGGGTCCCCAGCATCCACAAGGACATAAGATTATCTCTGCTGTTCTCATTTTATCATGCTATCTCTAATAAATAGCATTCTGAATGATACCTTATGAAGTCTGAGTGCCTTTCAAAAGGGTATCAGCCTTTTGATTTCAAAAGAGACCAGTAAGCCTTGCCGTGAAACACCTGTGTTAGGCAACATTAATACCAGAGGGCAATAGCTACTTCTCCTACAGTGTAAGGAACACTTGGTTCCCGTGAGACTCCTTTAACAAATCTTATTTTCAGACTGTTGTTACATATGAAGACCAAAGCTTTTAGAATTTTGGCATTTGTAATTTTATTCTTCATTTTAAATAAAAAAATCTGAGCAAATGGTAAAACATTAAGTCCATGAGGAAAGAGTTGTGTATGTGCATATGCAGATGCTAGCTTTCAATTACTCCAGTATAAATATAGTATCTGAAAATAAGTTCTTAAAACATGAAAGAAACTTTTTTTTTTTTTTTTAACTTCTATATCTTAAGCAGCCAAATGGAATTGACTAATATTTCCAAACCCATTCTTTGGGCCAAGAAAAAGTATGAGAAACTTCAGCCCTAAAGGAATTTTTATTCAGGATGGAATTTTTAGTTTGAAATACCAGTACTGCAAGACACATATTGACAGAACCTCAAGGCCACTGTATGCTTGATGGGATATGGAAATTAATTCAACAATGAAAAGTGATAGCGCAGACTGACACAGCTAAGGCACTTACACAGATTTGCCACATGGGTTTTTGTGAACCACTGAAGATATATTAAACCCAGTGAATAAAACACTGATATGTTGGGAAGGATATGACTTAATTTGCTAGTAGTAGGTCCTTTAGATATTAATTTAAGAGCTAAAAGTTCTAGAACAAGGGAAGAAGTTGGTCCTCTAGTCCCTCAGTTCAATCTTTTGTAATCTAATATGAATTAGATTTAGCAGGGTTTGTGCTTGGGCCAGCTATTTCTCCAGAATAAATACTGAAAGAGATACAGATGGGTAGGTTAGTCCTATTGAAATTATTAAAAATCCAACTCTTGCCCAACTGACAAGGGAAGTAATTAGCTTCATATTTCTAAAGCATCACTCTAGATAGTGCAGTATAAAATCAGATTAGGGCTCAATGCTGCTGAATAATCTGCCAACACGATCACATTACCTATTACATAGGTTTCTCCTAGACATAGTATGACACATCCAAGTGTGTGTGGTCACTGTGGGTGTCCAGCCACCACAACACCACAAGGTGGTGTTCGTCCTGCACAGTGTTCTTGTACCATTATGTACCTCTGAGTGGTATGCTTATTTAGACAGTCATGTTAAGTTTAAAAAGCTGCCTTGAACAGGTGTTGGCCTTTGAAAGACAGATGGTTTTACTCCATCATGCCTTTGGAGTGAGCTTTGGCTTTGAACCAAGCTCATAACACCTCAATCTGGAAACATCTGCGATTACTGCTAACTGAGCTGAGTTGCTCAGTTTTACTATAGTAATTGAAAATCAGTATGAAATAAATATAGATATGCTAGCACTAATATTAAATGCGTGCCTGACCTATCTTGATTTAAATTAATATTTATTTATTTTTAATTTAAATTTTCTTCACCTGCAATCCCTTAGGAAAACTCAGGGGAGACTCTGAGGTCAAGAAATAATTATCTGTCGAAAGCAAAACTCAATTGGAGAAAGGACTGGGCTTTGAAGCTTTCTCATGTGGTACTGACATGGTTGAAAAATGCCCTTTCAACTTTTAAAATAAAAATTTCAATACATTTCCAAATTTTATCTAATGCTTTCCTTAAGATATGAAGGGGTTTTTTAGCAAAGGGAAAATGAAAAAGAATTTTTCAGGTATATATTAAGGCAGACTTTTCTGTAGCTGAGCTTTATTGTTCTTTTAATATAGTTGAGTTATGTAAAATGTCAACATTTCAACTTTTTGTTCTATTTAGTTAGAGATAAAATTTTCAAAACCTCAGAAGCTCTCACAGGATGGAAAGCTCAACCTGCTAGACCTAGGTCTAGTTTTGAAGATCTTCTGCATAGATTTACTTTGAACAAATTTGAACAATCTGTTCCAGGACTCCTAGTCTTGTTACTTTGGAAACAAGGGTTAGAAACATTAGAAAAATAAGGTCACTGGTGGCAGTAAGAACTTGATTATATGCAGAAGGCAGGATTTATCTGAGCAAGAAACAGGCACTTCTGAGGCATGGGACACTTCATCCTGAAATAGACACTTAAAATAGGGCAGAAAAAGGCAACCCTAAAAATGCCTGTTTCCTTTGTCTAGCTATAAAAAGATGACTAGTTTGAATCTAGACAACTACACTTTAGAAACAGAGATGAGATGAATCCCACCCACAGAGACTAAAGAGCATTAAAGTAGCTGGTGGCATCTGCATTGTCACCAAGTGAGGATGTCTAAAGTGTCTGAAATATTTTATTGTCCCTTCATAATAGGCAGTGTGGGAAGTGGGATGAAAATGCAACTGTTCAGTAGTAGGATGGACTGAGAAGTCTTGGAGATGAGGTGAGACCAGAGATGTTGACTGGTTTATGGGCAACATTTTAATGAATGGAGAAACAAGGAGGAGGCTTGAATTTGATAGAATCATAGAATGGTTTGAATTGGAAGAGACTTTTAAAGATCATCTGGTTCCAACCCCCTGTCATGGTCAGGGACACCTTTTATTAGATCAGGTTGCTCAAATGTCTGTCCAACCTGACTTTAAACACTTTAAATGATGGGGCATCCACAGCTTCTCTGAGCAAACTATTCCAGTGTCTCACCATCCTCATCATAAAAAATTTCTTCCTTATGTTCAATCTCAATCTACCCTGAAAGACAGATTAAAACCAGGTATGGTATGCAGAGAGGCCTCTGCCTGTACTTACTACTATAACAACCAAGGTTGGCTAAATTTGATATGCACCAAGTTGGGAGGATTGGAAGCAGAAGAGTGTAGAGGGCTTACACCTGCGGGAAGGAGCAGAGAGAACAGGTGACACAAAATTGACCAGAGGGTATTCCATCCCATCTGTATCATGCTCAGTATAAAAGCATCAAAGGGGTCAGGTCTTCCTTCAATGGCCAGTGTCCAAGAAACACTTTGTCTGTTCCTCTGCCTTTGATCCTGATCTCCGCATTCCTGAATCCAGTTTCCATCCATGGCTGAGTCCTGTCTGTGACTTTCCCAATGCCTCCCAGTGATGTGATCATCATCCTGGGAGCTCGATATTGCTTTTGTATATATTGTATGTATTTCATTATTTTTGTGTTTATTTTATTGTCTTTCTGTTATTATTATTTTATTATTAATATTTCATGAAAGTAGTTTAGTTTCTTTTTTTAGTCCATAAGTCTCTCTCTCTCTCTCTCATTCTTCTCTCACTTGGGAGAGAAGTTAGAATCTGTAATTCATTTTAGTGGCCAGTCAGCCACTATCACATGGTGGGCCACCATGACAGAGATGATGGTATCAGATCAAGAAGGGATGTGGCAAGATTTCATAGCAACAGCAAGGAAAAAAACTGGCCCCATTTAGGAAGACTTGATGTTATGGGATCCAGAAGGCCAAAGGCCTTGACACCATGGGGTGTCCAGCTCCAGAAAAACCTGATAGCTAAGCAATTAAGTAACATAATCAGCTTGGTAAGAAAAGTCATTGCCTCTGTTCTGCCAGCATTCCTGAAATCAAAGTGTATCCATGACATGTTTTAAGCTTGAGAACAGGGAGCATTGAATGGGAAGCAAGTGTCATCAGAATTTTTTTCATCCAACTCCAAGCAAGAGCCTATTTTTCAGCAGTTTTGATTTTAAAATTATGATGTTGCTTTCTGAAGAAGATAGAGCAGAGGCAGTGAGAGGTGACACCACTATTAGATTTATAAGCTCTTATGGAGCAGTGGTCTGATTTGGTATTTCTATTGTGAATAATTAGAACTAGGTTCATGTAAGAAAATCACCAGGCTTATGTAGCCAGTCATTTTAGATACACACACTTGCCACATGTCTGTTTGGATTCTGTATTTTGCTAAACAGTAACAGCACATGTTTTAAAAGGTTCTGTTGCTCCATTTCAGTATCTACAGCTTAGTAGACTTTATTATACAGTCACCTTTTTGTATTTACAATTCAACACCCTCATTGTAGATTATTTCATCCATGGACAGTATTCTAGACAGTAAAGCAACAATTGTTCTCCTTGCAATGCAGTGCACTGACCATAATTAGAGAGTCTGAAACATATTTTAAAATAATTTGTGGGACAACAGCATCTAATTAGGTTGGATATGGAAGTCTGGCAAGTGGCACTAACTACTGTCAATTGTAGCACTGAAAGAACTTTAAATGAATAAGAAATGTAATTTAAATGGCAACATCAGGATGATGAACCTAGTTTATGTAACTGAAGGAAAACAAGAACTAATTAAATATATTGTAAATATGCAGAAAGTCCTTCTATAATTTAACATTATAAAAGTTAATTCTCACCATTGTTGTGGCTGTTGATGTGTTTTGGTTTTTTTGAAACAAGACTAATTACCTGATGTAGTTTTCTGTGTTTAGATAAAAATTAATGTTCTTTGTGGTCCTTTGGTTTCCCAGCATGGTGTGTTTTGTAGACCTAACCCTTTCCACAGCCTGTCAAATAATTAGTATTGGTGCGCATCTACTCCGACTTTTTGAGATATTTGTGATATATAATTCTATGTTGAAACATTTCTTGGGACAAGCAAGTTACACCATGTTTGCTTACGAGTCTTTTTTGTTGTATTTCCCATTTGCAAAATAGTTAATGAGCCCAAGGAAGAAGCTGCTTTTTTTCCACAAACACAGATTTTTCTGACATTTCTGAATTACTTTTGAACTTAGAGCAAGCACTCTCCTAAGCGGAAGAACAGGTGTCTGCCTGGGGAGCCAAATTCCAGGGGCAGCAAAACTGTTTGCACAGGTAACTTCAAGCTGGCAAGGTTGATTGGGCATTCAGCGACAGACTGGTTGGGCTGGGCAGTTTGCCTAGGGCAGCAGACCCCTCTGGAGCTTACCCTGTTTGATTTGACCAGGCAAATAAGGACTAATGCTCATTGAACATATGGCCATACTGCTTAATGTGTAGGCCCTCCTTTGATGAGAAGTAATTTTGAGCAGCTGGGTAGCCTTGGACTTAGTAAGTGGCTGGTTTCTTTCTTAAGAAAAATGAGCAGGTACTGAGTAAATAAATTGCCCCAATTAAGTTTTATTTTTAGTATAGCACTGGGTAAACATGGATATTAAAGCCAAATTTCAAGTTTAAGCTCAAGATTATATAGGAGGGTTCAGGAGAGAAACCCTTGTGAAGTGGTGTAGACATAGGCTCCCCCCGTAGTTACTTCTGCTACCAGATAACTCTAGGGTCCTGTTCTGTCATCTATCAAGAAAAGCAGGTTATGAAATCAGTGTAGGAATTTCCCTCCTCACCCAAGGGTTTCCAGCTTCATGCATTGTCTTTATTGTTGTGAAGAAAAATCTTAGGCTTGATCTACCCCAGTTTTTTCTCACTTTCATAGGAGGGGCTGATTGGTTGTCCATGTCATAAGTTATTGTGACCTAAGACACCGAGAAACTTTTAACAATACAAAACCTACTGTATCATTAAGTTAGTCACTCACCCAGATGAGGTATCTTTGCTTATGATTAAACTTTCAGGGTTGGGTTTTTTTTTTGTTGGAAGATAAAGTGGAACTCAGCGTTGCTCCATACAACAGGTACATCCTCCAGGGAAAGAATAGTGAAAATTTGTGATAAAACAAAAAGTACAATTAACTGGATGATTGATTCCACCAAATAATGGAGATAAAAGAGGGATGTCAGGACAATTACCTAATGTGGAGGTAACAGCAATATGTTATCTCTTATCTTTTATTTTTAGCAGAGCCTGTTGCTATAGAACAAGGGATAATGCTTTTGAACTAAAAGAAGGAAGACTAGATATAAAGAACAAATTTTTTTACAAGCTGGGTGGTAAAGCACTGGAATAGATTGCCCAGAGAGGTGGTAGATGGGCAGAAAGTTCTTTCCAACCCAAACCATTATATGATTCTGTGATTATCTGAAACTCAGTGTTTGGTAAGCACAGAATTAGTAACAGGTAGAAAGGTCTGAAACTTCTGCTTTGTAGGTAACGCTAAGCTGATAATTTAACAGCACTGAAATAAGCAGGACTGAGAGGAATTTTTAAACAGCTTGGCTGTTGAGGTAGACAGGATAAAACAGAAGGAAATTTTGATACTACGAAATTAACACCACAAGTGAGAAAACCAGGGGAATTTACTGCTTCAGGGTAGTGTTAGGAAAGAAAGGCATTGTGAAAAAAGAAGTGAGAAGTTGAATTTTCCCTTGTGGTATTATGACTTATTACACTTGAAAAGATCTGGAGAAGTGGGATTTGTTCAAGTGCATACAGGATACAAATGCCTTAGACTGATGATGTTTTCAATAGTGCCTGTATGGATATAAAACCTGAACTGTTACAGAAGCAAACTATGGTACCATGTGCAGTGCATGGCGTGAACACTTTGCCAGATATAAATACTTAGCATCATCGTATTATCAGTAACTGATTCTCAAGAGTAAAGATTCTTATTCTAAATCCAAAACACAGCACTACAGTATCAACTAGGAGAAAAATTAACTATCCCAGCTGAAACCAGGACAGTCCTGAGTGTAAACTGAATGTCAGGAGTAAGAGAATGGTGGATATGAGAAGACACAAAGGCCTGGTACCTTAGTTCTTTAGGAAACCATCAATCAGAGAAGGTCAAGAAGCCACATACAAATAGCCTGATATGAAACTACTGTCATCTGAGAAAGAGCTTCTCTGCTCTTCCGCTTCTATTGAAAAAGAAATCCTGAAAAATGATGTCCTCGTATAAAGATCAGTTGTGCAGGAACAGCAAAAGCATCACCTTGGAGAGCTGTCAAAATGCAGAAAAGGAATTCCTTTCTCATCAGAACACTCTATAGTTAAAGGGAAAGAGAAAGATACTATTGAGATAGTCAAATATCTTATATTTCACATTTATAACTATTTCCTCCTCTTTTCAATGCATCTTTAATTAAAAACTCTAAAGATTTACTAACATATATTAGCCATGGTATTAAAAAAGACAATATTTTTTTTGAAACCTCGAATGTTATTTAAAAGTATGATGATGTAGAGAGGCAAGGACATATCATATGCATGCCTACCATTTATTCCAAAGACATTAGCATGACCTATTCAATACATAGTTGTATTAACTGCCAAACTCATGCCAAGGCATGTTATTTACAAATGAAAGCAACAAGAACTTTCCCCTTTTCTTTCCAGTTGTATTATGGAACAAAAAAGATCTGTTAAACACTTTTAATGAAAAAATGTCATTAGTACAGCATCTTTACTAGTAAGGATGCACTTGTTTTAGCAAAATTCATATCATAAAGGAGACTTTTATTAGACTTCAATTAGATGTTGGAATTTCATAGATATTCTCATAGGAAATTTTCAGATAACTTCAAGGTGAGCTTTCATATCTTGGACTGTAACTTCAAAAAGCCATAGAATGAATGGTTGTGCATTTTATTTCTAAGAAGTTAGACAGCTGGGAACTGAATGTTGTATTTTTTTTGGTTTTTGAGTAAATGTTTGGGAATCTGTAAACAGGGTAAAATAAGCCACTACTGAGGTAATATAAAGTAGGAACCATGATTGTTGACAATCTAAGTACTTTTAATGTATTTTTAACAGAGGGACTGTTTAACTAATGAGGTACAACATCAATAGAGTGTTTTAAAGTATTAATATATAATGTTCACATATTTATTAAACCATAACAAATCCGATTAATATTCTCTTGCTATTTAATTAGGCATTTAGCAAGATTACAGTAAATGGGCTATTTAATCTAGCAGTTTATATTTAATCAAATAGCTACATTCTTGTAAACATGAGCCATCAACATTAAAATAATATAATTACCCTCTTGTAAATACTAAGTTAGGTGCCACACAAAAGTACAAATGGATAAGGACACAGCCTTGTGCTTCTATAAATTTTTCTCCTTTTGTTTGGAATTTAAACCTAAATGCAGGATGTTCTGGTACGTGCTCTGGAGCAGGAGGCACCTGCCCAGTGCTTTATGTGAAAAAGGTCAGTGTGCTCCAGAATCAATGAGTCACTGCCTGACCAGCACATAAACACAAATCTGCTGGCCAAAATAGTCACAGCTTGGAGCTGCTGTGTCCCGAGGCAGAGAAGCCTTCAGTAGGTTCGGTGTCCTACCATACTCCACTGTGGCTCCAGCTCCTGGGGGCTGGGATTGCCAGTGGCTCCATGTGGCTGGGGAGCACTGGTGGCCCTTTACAGTCTGCCCAAGGGAGTTGGAAGGGCTCACTTTGGTTCTCCACTTTCTGTTTGCTCATGGTGAGATTTTATAAGAGTTTTAGAAAATGACATGCATTTTCCAAATAAGGCCCTGTGATTAGCCTGTCTTTTAGCATGCAATTTCTGATCCCTTCTTCAAGCATTCCAGATTAGAGTGAAAACAATGAAAAAAAAGCCCCATAATGGAGTAGGAATTACTTTGCTCCATGTAACGCCAGTATAGCAGATGAAGATGCGGTCAGCAGAGCCTCCTTCCCTGGTTTTACCACATCTAACAAATCCAGCAACAAAGAGATCATGCCCATATAATGGGATCTGAAAAGTCCCTTGGCTTCCCAGTGATCTCCACGAAACTGACCACTTTCCCATGGGGGCAGAGCTGAGAGCACCATCCCACAGCTGGCTGGAGGCAGTGTGGTGGGAAGTTGTCCCTGGACAAAGGGGCCAGGAGCCAATCCCAGGGTGGCCACAGGACTTGCAAGAGGGAATGAAAGATCCTTCAAGTGATCTCAGTGATGACACAGCCTACAGAGCAACAGTTGTTTCACAGAAGAGGGTGCTTAACCTGTATTTGTGTGCTGAGGAGAGGGGACCTTAGGCAGGTATTGAACCTAGGCAGCTATTTACATGAACACTTTTCTCCATTGTCTTTCTCTACACAGAGTATAAACCTTTTCATGAGTCCCTCCACACTCCAGTAAGGAAGACTGCAAGTAATTTTATTTAAGCTTTTATTGAAATCAGTAGTTTAAAACAACGTAAAGATTACCTCTGGATCATTCATAAAATGTAACATGTATAAAAGTCTTCTGAATGAAAAAAGTGTTGTCAATATTTTTTTTCCATGCTATCAATAGCTCTGAGATTTGCACTTAGGATCTAAACTTTGAGTACAATTTGAGCAAAAGAGATGCACATTTCACATGGCAAGTCCCTAAATTTTTTTTGCCCTTCACCCAGCTACAGATTTGTTCTCTGAAAAGGCTTCCTACAGTTGATGGAAACCCCTATCTCAAAGTTTACACAAGTATAATGGCATATTTTAATTATCTGATGAAGTTTAAGAACAGCAATGGATAATATAATTGCATGTTCAGTTCTCCCTAGCTTTGCAAGAATTCCCGGTGATAGCCACTGGAATTCCACGAGAAAAATACCTTATCTAACATATGCCTTCTGAGACAGACTATAGCTTGAAGAGAAAGGGTGGTATCATCTAGGCACTTTATTCTTTTAGCCTGTGATTATGTCTGGACATATATTGCCTAGAAATTGCCTAGAAGATTAATTTGAATTAAAAAATTTGTTTTGGATGGGTCCATGCTCTCATTGTATTCTCTTTCTATTTGAGTCAAAAACAAACTTATACCTCGTGCCTGTTCTAAAAGCTTTTATTCTGATTCACAAACACCAGATATAGAATGTTTCATAAACAATGACTTGTGAGATTTTGTGACTATATCAGAAAAATTAATCTAATTTTTTCAAATGCTTTCTTGGGGGGAGGGAGAAGCTATTTGCAGAAAGCAAGATGATTTACCAAATACATGATTTCATACTGATTATTCACCTTGTGTTAACTTTAAGAATAAGAAAGAAAGGACAACCCTTTGCCCTGTTTGTACATCATGTTCCCTCTGCAAGGTCAGGCCTTGCCAGAGCTCAGATGAGAAACTTTCAGAACAAGTAGTATGATCAATATGAGAACTAAGGATGCCTGGTTCCCCACAGATTTCTTTTGAGGTTGGTTGACTTTGATGTCTAAGCAGGCGAGATCTATGAATGAGGCTTTTCACTTCTTGACAATATTAATAATGGCTCGCTCCACGTGGATCCTCTGATGTCTAATCAAGGTTAAACCTCCACTGCAGCCTTTCATCAGTGGAGACCTTAAGCAGAGGCTGCCTCAGCAGCCTCTTTTCTTGTCATTTGTAAGGAGCAGATTGTTTTAGGAACTGGACAGATTTTACCAGTTTGGGTGACACTGACCAGAATTTGCTGGAGAGAGAAATTATTGGGGAGGCAAAGCAAACAGGCAGAGTTAGGACAGGATCACAGAAGTTTTCCTGTGAAAACAAATGGAAAACCACAGTGCTTAGGAAGTGGTACTGAGGCTGAGACCCTCCCCTCTCAATCTGAGTTAAATCTAAGGCTCCTTGCTTCTACAAGGATGCAGTATGTTCCCAGGTGTCTCATGAAAGACAAACAGAAGCACTGACCTCTGATGGCTTTCTCTATTCATGTAAGAGGAGCTGTTACAGACTTCATTCAAAGTGGAAGGGTTTCTCCTATATGGCTTCACATTAACCTGTGTAGCTCCCAACACAGAGACACTGGTACCCAGTAATGACTTCAGCTATTTTGTGTGAGATGACTGAGTTCTTCTTAGCAGGATATAGGTAAGTCACTAACAGGAAGATTTGAAAACACAATCACAGAAACATTTCCAATGTCAACCCATCTTTGCATAGTCACAAATAAACAAACACAGAGTCGGTGTTAGTACAGCTTATGAAAAGTCAGGTTATTGCTAGCAGGTGTTGAAGGTATCTTTATCAGGCATGAGCAGGAGCTGTGAAACCACTTCCATTTATGACAGCCCTTATCAGATATACTGAACAGATCAAGCTCTTCCATCCTTCTGATTTTTGTTGAGAAACTTTCAAACTGCTCACTTAAAATCATGGGGTTTATTCAACTTCAGACAGGTGAAGCCTTTTTGAAAAGACATCAACATTTAAGTGATAAAAATAAACTTTCTTTTGTTTGATGCAAAATTGAACTGAATGATTAAAAGACGCTGTTTCTTTATTTTTATCTCATTTGCACTATCTTGCTGATCTGCTTTTTCTCTCTTACTTTCCAAGTTTGAACAACCTTCCTGGGCAGCAAGAGGAGTTGCTGGAGTGCTTTACTTTGTTTTGGCTTGCAGAGTTGGACCATGAGTTCCTGATGTCATCCAAAGTACACTGAAGACAATGAGAGTCTTTCCATTGACTTCAGAGAGCACTAGATCAAGCTCATTAATTATTACAGCTAATGAAAATGGTGGTATATTTATCAGGTCCTCCAAGTTGTAAAAGATCATAAAATCTCATGGGATCAACAGAAATGAGGCTTTCTGCATATGTAGAATCCATTCTTTATGTGGTTTACTTTCTTTCAAGTGGAAGCAAATCCTGTGCTCCAGAAGCTGAAACGGATATTAAGATGTTACCACTTTTTTTTTGTGGCGACAGAGAAATTAATTTGTACCAGTGATTCGAGGAGTCAGACAAACACAAGAGGCTGTTGAGTTCTTCCTGCTATTGGATAATTAGATGTCACATAAATTCAAATCTCTAGCTATCTTAGTGATTGTTTACAATAAACAACATCAATAAAATAAACAAAATGTATGGAAAAACAGGCAAAAGTGCCTACAAGTTAGCTTTTTTGTATTTTTCAAAAAAGCTTCCCAGACTTGTCAGCAAAGGGAAAAGGACAGTACACAGACTCATGATTCTGCTGTAGTCAGCAACATCTAAAAGAAGAAAGCAGTTTGGCTACAAAATTGCACTTCTTATATATTTATACAGCCGCATGTGGGGCAGTGTGTTTTATTTGACTTTCCATTGCAGCTGTTGCAAATGATCTTTGTGAATCCTACGGGCAGGTATAAAAATAATATTTGGCTTTAATTTGCAGGTTCCTCTTAAACTGAGGAAAATCCACCAGAGCTCCATTTCTCCTATTTTAAAGTATAATAACTCACCTGCACATTTTCAACAAAGAAAGTCTTTATAAGGCACCTGCCAGTTGTCATGGAATCACACACTATCTTTTTAAATAACTTATCCCTCCTGGGCACAGCAGCAATGATCATAAATCACATACAGGTTAGAAAAAATGATACTGCCATTGATGAGAAAAGTATGATTTACATTTTTAGGAGAATATGCTCCTCCTGATAACACCGAAGCATTTGAGCCTTTTCTTTGCTTGTTCCCTTATAAAGAAAAGAAAGAGGTGCTCTAAGTACAATTTTCTTATTTTTCCTCACAGAAAAAATAAAAACAGAAGACATTTTTATGAGAATGTGTTCCCGTGTATTGACCTCATAAACATCTTTCAGTATCACATACATTTATAAATCTTGTTTTTAAGATTCCACAGAAACCCAGCAAGCATAAAACATATTTTAAGCTTCCCAAATGAAAAATCTTTCAAAGTCAGCCTATGGGAAATGTTAGCCAAATGTTTATGTCCTAAAAACTTGAAATGTCATGTGAAAGAACAACTGTCTTAGGAGTACTTAAGAGTACTCAGCTTTAGTAGAATGAATGAAATGCCCTAACAAGTTCAAAAGGAAAAATAGGTTATTATAAAATTCACAATGCTACTAATAAGCTAACAATAGGTAAAAGTAAGGTATATGGTTTTAAGGAATACTGTCATCTATGCTGTTGTCTCTCCCTTGCTCTACCTGAGCAATAAACAGTCTGAGATAAGAAGGGTACAAAAGCAAGTTGAGATGTATGTTTTGATGTACTGAGCTTGAGAAGTGAATGTATCTTGCAAAATTTAAGTATTTTGTTGTGTATGTATTACATATAATACATATAGTGCTTAAATGTACAATTTTAATTCTAAAAAAATATATCCAATGCCAAAAAGTACATGAGCAGAGGCAGCTCTCAAAATTAAAATCCTCCAAAGTAAATTAGATATTTTAATTCTTACTTAATACTTCCTCTTAGATAGAAATAGTTTGGAAACTTACATATAGAAATATTTTTACATGCAAGGGAGTAACAATAATTGTTGGTAGCATAAGAATTTGTCAGCTATACCGAGAGCCATCTATATTTGCCAAAAACTTTAACAGACAGTAGAAGAGAGAACTGCTTCCACCTGGAAGACTCAGAAGTTCATTATGCAATTTTTCATACACAACAACCACTAAAGTCAAATACTTGTTTCCTTCAAGTCTTGATAGCAAGCAGAAGCAGTATCTGCATTCTCATAGATGAAAATCGAATATTATTCAGTTTACTATTTGAGCTTTAAAGATGTGTTATTGGTAGTGTATTGAAATAACTGAGGCCTGATTCTGCTGTAAATCAGTGTTTTCAGGACTTGTCTTTATTTACACTGGCTTCATTTTTAACTAAATGATGCCATTTACTCAAGTAGCATTATTCATTATTCACAGCAAAGTAGCTCAGAGCAGAAATATACTTCCCTGAGATTCACCCCTGCCCCGGTTTGAATCAACTTTCTTTGTCAACTTCCTTTCTGAAAATGTAGTAGGTAGAAAATAAAAACTTCCACCAGGTACTTTTTTTTTTTTTTCCAAAGGGCAAAACAGTTGCTTCTTTCTGCTCAGCTAAAGCAATATTATTATCTGACTCACAGTATTGACCCACAGTGTCTCTGTTAGCTGAACAACAAAGGGATCCTGTGAAAATATGTGTCACTTAGGAGTCTTAATGAAACAGGATTACTCAGAAATGGCTTAAGTCTTGATTCCTTACAAGGCTGCTCATTTTTGTTACTGCTTTTTGGATTTTTATGTAAGTGTAGTTGCCTAGGTTTAAAGCAAGAGTGAAACATTTCCACTCTTTTCATGGATGACCTGGCAGCTCAGAAAAAATTGAGAGAATGAGGGACAAATGAAAAGGACTTCTGCTAGGTGTAAGCCATGCTCAATATATTGGTTTGTTACCTGAGAGACATTTCTGTTAAAGGAAACAGAAAAGAAGTGTGGAAATTTTTCTTATTGCAAATGGAAGTATTTTTCTTATTGCAATATGGAAATTCACATCAGCTACCTTTGCTTATGAATCTGCCATAAGCAATGACAGCCACCAACACTTGGGTCCAAAAAGTATACTTTGCAACTAAAACCAAGGGTCAGCTCTCATCTTTAAAGCATCTAAAAGCATCTTTAAAACAGCTGTGAAGTAGTTCACATCCTCCCCTCCCCTTCCCTCCCCTTCCTGTCTCTCTTTTTTTTTAAAATTAACTATTAAGGTTGCCCTATTTTTCTTACTTTTCATGCATAAAATACTGTTTCCAAAGTCAGTTGATTCATGTTTGAGAAAGGGAAAAATTATTTTAGTTAGATTAATTTCGACAGTCTTCCAGAGAGAGGCTACACCTGGAGTGTTATCAGCAATCATCTTCAATCCAACCCTGACCTTGCTGATGCCAATCACGTCTTGGAAGAAAAGTTACATGTATATTTATTTTACTTTACCACGATTCCTTTTACAAGAGAAGCCTATTCAAGTGATTAATTATGTTTAGGAAAACCAAAACAAAACTTCTTTTCAGTGGAGTTCACTTTAAATCAGAATGTTTCTAAAAGCTACCTGAAACAGGTAGTGATCTGAGTAGCACAGGTGAGATTTTATGGTCAAAGGCACACACCAAAAATAAGAGTTCCACTGCTGAAGGGGAATTTAGTGCCTGAGACACACTTCTTTGCTCTTACTCTAGAAACAGACATCTCTCCAGCAAAAGGCAGGCAGGGCCATGGTCATGGCATGAACAATTAGCCTAATTTTGGACAAAGGGTAAAATATCTCCCTTTCCCTATAAAACCTTTCTCCCTGCCCCTGTTGTCTTCAGAGCCGCTCTGTCACAGGACAGCGGTGTCACCTCTCCTCATTTCAGGCGGGAAAGAGTTTTTCTTTCCAGTGATTGCTGTAAAAGGAATGTCAACAGTACATATTGTTTTAATTGTTGCTAAGCAATGCTTCTGCTTTTCAAGAGCTCTTTTCAACTTCCCATAGAAGCCCAGAAGGAATATAGACCAGACAATAGAATGACTATGTGCTGGTTTGAGGCTGAACAAAATCAAGACAGTAGAATATTCCATACCATAGACATTAAGCTCAGTATATAAATGGAATTAGCCATGGGGTGGGCTCTTGCAATCACTGCTCATGACAGTGTAAATTTACTGGACAGTGAAATTACTTGTGTCATTATTATTATTGTTATTTTCCTTTTCTGATATTGTTCTAGTAAACACTCTTAATCTCAAACCTTAAGGTGTTTTTCCCCCTTTCCCCTCCTTTTCTCCCTCTTCTCCCTACCCTTCTGGGGGGAAAGGATGGGTGACCGAGCAGCTGCATGGTCCTAGATGCCAACTGGGGTTAAACAAAAACACCACCTCTGGTTCCTGTTGCCTCCTCACAGTCTCTCTCCTGGGAGGTATCTCAGTTTCTTTTCTCTGTGCTGCTGCCTCTTTCCCTCAGCCTTCCCTTGCTTCTGCCAGCTTGTCAGGAGGCTGGTGGGAGATACCACATGGACAATCTTAACATCTCCCATACATTCACCTTCTTTTAGCAAAGTTTTAGTTGCCAAGTCTCTGATATGAGAAATGATTAAAATTATCTTAATTTTCATGTTATGTATTCCATGAAGTGCTTTAGGTATCATTTGTTTCAGAATATCTGACAATTATAATAACGATTATGAGTTTAATTGTATTATGGTTCAGACAGGGGACCATGAGGGGAGATTTTGTTAGGTGCTTGTCAGAAAAAGACATCCTATATCAGTATTGTTAACTAATGCTCAAAACCTTGAGTATGTCCTCACAGCCTAAAGTTATGACATGAAAAAGTAGACTTTTTTTTTCACTGGATGATTATGACTTTTCAGTTTTCTACCACTTAGAGATTTCAAATTTTTCTTCAATCAATAATGCTTGTTAAAAAAAGAGTAAAAACAAACAGTATCTCATGAATTTGTATGTCTTCTGGTATTGATAGAGCACATAGTAGTGAATGAAGAGTTTTTTGGATTTCTACTTACATTAAATTTTTATACTGGTAATTTTGTCCCATGTCTGAAAGCCTTTGCTGTGCTTTAAAACACTGTAGGATTCCCTTTCCACTGGGATCTTATGCTGTTCACAGAATAGTTGAATTGGAAGGGACCTCTGGAGGTCAGCTTGTCATCTTGAAGGTATTGAACAGGATTGGACCCAGTACTGACCTTTGGGGTACACTGCTAGTTGCTGATCTCCAACTAGACTAGATGTTGTAGGTCAGCAACCTCTGGGCCTGCCTGTTCAGCCAGTTTTCAATCTGCCTGTTTGCTTCTCCAGCATGTACCTCATCAGCTTCTTGATGAGGATCTTACAGCAGACATTGTCTGTTGTCTCTCTGGAATTCAGCATTTAATGCCTTGTTCCCAGTAAATGCTGAGATCCAGATAGACAATGTCTACTGCTCTCCCCTCATTTACCAAACTAGTCATTTCATCATAGAAGGATACCAGGTTGGTTGGGCATATGTTCTCCCTGTTCATGCCAGTCTGTTGTTGGCTGCTACTGGATTGCCTCAGCTGTGCTAGAGCTGACTGGACAGCAAGATTCTGCATCCCTGTCACCTGCTCATTCTGGTCAGGGACCAACCTGAAGCTTGTATTGGTCCATTTGTCCTCCGAGCATCCATTCTCATTTCTTGAGAAGTGACATCACCAGAGGTGATGCAGCCAGTGGTACATGCTGGTACATACATCTGGGCTTTTACTGAATGTGGAGTTTGGATGTGGACTGATGAACATAGACATGGAAAATCAGAAACCTGGTTAAACATAAGTCCTTTGAAGAAAGGGGATGGGATGCTAACCCAAAAGGGTCAAAATGGAAATGGACCCTTTAATATATCAAGCAGCCGAAGAGGCACAGAAGTGCATTACAATAAAAAATTTCGACTGACACCTTTGTGGCAACTTCTTTGGTTCGCACAGGATTTTTGAGTAATTGTATTGTCTACATTACTTATATTGGAAAAAATTAATCTGAAGCAGATAGAGAGAGAAAGAAATTGCTAATCTTTCCCATGTTGTCTTTTGTGTTTTGAATATCTCCTTTTGAATATCTTCTTGTGGTTTTAATGACCAGAGAGGAGGATAGAGTTGAGGTAGTAAGAAAGCTTCCCATTTACAGACCTCTTCTGTGGAATCAGGAAAAATACGTTTACTGTGTGATGACAGCAAAAGACAGGCACGTGGTGTGGACTCACAGTACAAGTGGAACATGAGTCTTTTTTGTTCTCAAAAAGAAAATAAAACCATAAACCAAAATATTTTCAATACAGAAATAAAATGGTGGATGATTTTGTGCATCCTGAGGAAAGCTTTTAAGATAGAACATTATTACATGAAAAAGTAAATTGCTCTTGGCAAAATCAGGAGAGGAAGTTGTATCTCCAGTGCAAAGTCATACAATCCTCAGGAAGATAAACTTCCTATATTCTTAGACTGCGGGAGCAGTCCTACCTGAGAGACATACTTAATGATGAAGTGAAACCATGAAAAAGATACTGAAAAATGCAGACTCAGGCCAACCAGATTCTAAGACTTGGCAGTAAATGTGTTGTTTTGAAATAGAGGAGAAGTATTCTTTTGAGTTAAGTCTCACAAAAAAGTAAAGGAATAAAACAAATCCATCTAAAACAATGCCTCTGATCTTCAATAAATGTTAAAAAGAAAGAACATGCAAAGTGTAGGTGTTTGTCATGAGAAAGCTTATAGGATGATGGAAAATGGTGAAACCATCTCTGGGTGAGCTCAGGGTTCTCCTCATTGCTCTGGCTCTGGCTTGGTGGAAACTGAGTCATAGTTTCACTGCACTAACCAGCAACAGGCCTTGGAAATGGCTTTGTGCAGTTTTCACAAATGAAGAGCATTTGACTGTGATTTTGTTTTTTTCCTACTGCAAGAGCACAACATTATGGGGATTTTTCCAGGTCTTTCTGTCAAACAGGAGGCAGATGGTCAGTGTTGGCACGGTGGCCTGTCAGTGTCTTGCAGAATTGGGCCCTCCCAGCACTAATTTTAATGGAGGCTCCACCTGTGGTCAATACTATGGAGAACCATTTTTATTTACCAAATGTTGAATGATTGGGTCATTGTCCTGAAAAATGATTCCATTTCTGTAATACTTCCATTAAAAAAAAAAAGCAAATGAACCCTTCAAAGTCATAGCTTTAATGATAGTCATACAATTCACACATTTTAAATAAAGTCCCTAATTGGCTGTCCATGAAGTAAAAAGAGAACTGGTGCAGTGAACGGCTTAAATACAGCAATTACAATACTTCTTATTCTTTGCCAATCTAAAATTAATGAAAAACCTTTCTTGCTGTGACCTTGACAAATGGTGGTGTAACCTTTTTAAATTCTCAGAGGGTGCTGAATTCTACCCTGTGAGAAAGTAATGTAAAGGAATTGCAGCTGAACATTTCTAATTAGTAAACTGAAACTCTGTGACAGGGAAGAAAGCTAAAAGGCACTGATTGGATATTAGACACCATCCCCAGGGAACGTAATTCAAAGATAGCACTCTTTGCATACCTGATTATCTCTGGGCATTACTGAATTTTCTGCAGAAGTTGTGTAAACCTACTAGTTTTCGCTCAAGGTAAATTCTGATCCTGTATAATGTTGGGTAAAATGTTCCTACTGCTTTCACTGCTCAGCTCCTCAGTGAACTGGATATAAAATGCAGTTTCCCAATGAAAGGTCTAACTCTCATTTACACTGGAGCCATTTCACCTATTACTGGAATTGCTAAGGGGTTTTAACATAGAGGTACAGTACAATTAAACTATCTTTAAACCCTTTTAACCTTCTGAGGTTGTATGTGGGTACCTTCACATTCAAATCTAATTTCTGTAAGTATCATTTGCATGTAGATATACATTAGTGCTGGGTTACTAAAGGTGATCTGTTGGTTTGACACTATGAAAACTCCCAGGAGATGTAAAATCAAGAACATCCTTTTCTTTCCTTGCTAAGTTGCAATTCTGATGCATAATTATTGAGGTTATGTTGTGTTTCATCAGTTCTATTTTTATTCCTTCTAAGAGGCAAAGGATCTTTGGGTCATAGATAAAGGAGTATGAGGTTTTACTCTGTCATACTTTGAACAAAAGGAGATTTATGACCTCCAAAATGCTAGAGTGATCTGTTACTAAAGAAAAAATTAACTAGGTTCACTTTATATAGCATTAAGTTTCAAAAGTTCTAGGATTTTCCATGGACCAGATCATGTGTCCCCTTCCGGTAATGGTAAGCCATTTCTGTGGTTCTACAAGTTATGGAAAGCTGACATGAGTCAGACTGCACATGGGCACAATCCATTACTAGTGTGAAGAAAAGGTTCACAACATAAGTGGTCTTAAAGAGCACCAGATGTGGTCTTCTTTAAGATCAGGGATGAAAAAACCCCAAATATCTAAAAAATGTCCTTTTTGCATTCATCTACCTGGACTTATCCAAAGTGTTTGACACTGTCCTGCATGACACCCTGGTCTCAAAATTGGAAAGTCATGGATTTGATGGATGGACCACTCAATAAGGACCTGGCTGGATGGCTGCACTCAAGGCGTTGTGTTCAACGGCTCATTGTCCAAATGGCGGACAGTGATGAGTGGTGTTCCCCAGGAGTTGGTATTGGGACAAGTGCTGTTCAAAGTCTTTCTTGGAGATATGGACAGTGGGATTGAGTGCACCCTCAGCAAGTTTGCCAATGACACCAACTATATGGTGCAGTTGACACGTTAGAGAGAAGAGACTTGAACAGGCTTGAAACATGGGCCTGTGAGAACCTGCATGAAATTCAACCAGGCCTAAGCGCAAGGTCCTGTACCTGGCAGTCCCAGGCACAAATACAGGTTGGGTGGAGGATGACTGAAGAGCAGCCCTGAGGAGAAGGACACAGGAGTGTGGATGGATGAGAAGCTCAATGTGAGCCAGCAGTGCACACTGGCAGCCCAGAGAGCCAACCGCATCCTGGGCTGCATCAAAAGAAATGTGGACAGCAGGTTGAGGGAGGTGATTCTACCCCTCTACTCTGTTCTCGTGAGACCCCACCTGGAATACTGTGTCCAGCTCTGGAGTCCTCAACACAGGAAGGATATGGGTCTGTTGGAATGGGTCCAGCAGAGGGCCATGAAGTTGATCAGAGGGATGAAGCACCTCTCCTGAGAGAGTTGGGGTTGTTCAGCCTGGAGAAGAGAAGGCTCCAGGGAGACCTTATAACGGCCTTCCAGTACCTGAAGGGGGCCTACAGGAGAGATGGGAAGACACTCTTTATCAGGTAGTGAAGTGATCGGATGAGGGGTACTGGTTTTAAACCGAAAGAGGGGAGGTCTAGATTAGATAGTAGAATAAAATTCTTCACTGTGAGGGTGGTGAGGCACTGGAACAGGTTGCCCAAGGAAGTCGTGGATGCCCCATCCCTGGAAGTGTTCAAAGCCAG